>CM076571.1:135071211-135121936 GCA_034641835.2 Pinus albicaulis | reverse complement strand
CACTTCACTTCAACAGTTTACTAGCCCTGGTTGACAATTCTGTTGAACCCTTAGTTAAACTGAGAGGGGGGGGGGGGGGGTGAATCAGTTTAACACATACATGGACTTTTAAAACTTTTCCCTTAAATCTTATTTACACCTTCATTTCATGGTCAACTTAATATGTGAGCAATCTTAATTTGTGAGTAGAAAGTATCAAGCAGATTTGTTAATGTAACAACAGTCTTAATATGCAAGCAACATGTATTAAGCAGATTAGATAAACCACATCAACACATAGACATTATACACAGAGACACCAGATATAAGTGGAAACCCATAAAGGGAGAAAACCACATCTTATTATTGTTGCGATGCAAAGGCAAGCTCCAACTCCCTCTCACCACTGATTTTCCATAGTCACCAACCTACAGGAGGCTCCTACCTAAATTCTGCAAGCTACAACTTGCAAGGAAGCTCCAACTCCCATCAATTTTCTGCAGGCACCAACCTACAGGAGGCTCTAACCTCAGTCAGCTACAACTGACATTTTATCAAGCTACAACTTTATGTGGAAGCACCAACTTCCATCTATTTTCTGCAGGCACCAACCTACAGGAGGCTCTTACCTCAGTCAGCTACAACTGACATCTATCAAGCTACAACTTGATAGGGAAGCTCCAACTTCCTTACTCTTTTAAAAGAAAAACACTTGCTGATTTACCTTGGATATCAGCTCTGTTCTGTACCTTCTCTTCTGCTATTCATCAGTCCTCATATCAGCCCTTCATCATCTCTGCTCAGCCCCTCCTTCTTCTCTGCTAAGCTCCTCCTTCTTCTCTGCTCAGCTCCTCCTTCTTCATGTCTTTTCTCCTCAATTCTTCATACTCTGCATTCTCTATATTCACAATCTCTGACCTCTTGCAGCTTTCTTATTTTCTTCAACTTTCTTCAATTCTACTGCACACTCTCTCCTTTTCTCATTCTGTTTTCATCAATCCTCTCCCCTTGGATATTACCCTGTTTTATACAAAAACAACTTCATGGCTGTTTGTATTCCACTGGGAATTCGAAATGGACGGCCATGTTTCTTTGCCTTCTGCCTTCTCATCTCTTTTCAGCTCACTCAGAAAAATGTAACTGTAGGTGCTTATTTTAATATTAAAGTGGGATATTTGCTCTCTTCCGGAGACTTTCCAATGCATCACAACAATATAAATTTAAATAAAACATTTACATTCAAATTTAAATGAGAAATCCAGCTCACTCGTTTTGTCTCTTGGCTTGTTGCGCATTTGTCTTTTATCTGACTGTGTCTTTGTCTTTTCTGTGACTATGTTTTATCTCTTTTCAGCTCTGTTTGCTCTTCTGTCCTCTGCTGTGGTGTAACGGTTGCATACGTGTAACTGAGCTTTTTATATCAGTGCATTTTGTAAGTATGTGTAATTGCTGAATGTAATTCTGGGCAAATTCCAACCCTTTACACACAGCAAGTGTCTTGTTGATGTGGAAGTTCCGCAAGCAAAACATACATACATCACAATTGTTTTAAATAAAGAATCACCCTCCACCTTGAGTTGAGGCCCGTGGGTCTACAGACCACACGGCATATTTGAATACCATCGCAACCATCATTTTATCTTTATGACAGCTCTTTTATATATATATATATATATAACCCAACTTTCATTACACTAACTGCCTTTTAATATGCCTTTAAATCAATTATCGGTGTATATAATAAAACTTGTTTAAAACATATAAAAACTCCTTTTGGGCCCACTTGCCACGCTTCCCGATGCAATATATTGCTCCTCCGATTGCAATTGATCGCTCCTGCTCCAATTGCGATTGACCACTGTTCATTTTGATATGCCGATGCGATGAATCACAATTGAAATCTTCCAATTGCGATTGGGTCCTTTGCAATTGTTCTGATTGCGATTGATCGCAATCGCGACTCGAATACTCCGATGCGATTGACCACTCCTGCTCCGATTGCGATTGATCACTGTTCACTGCGTTTTGCCGATGCGATTAGGTCGGAATTAAAACTTATAAAAACATAACTTATAGACCCATCGGGTCCAGACTTTCAATCGGAATCACAAGTCTTTTAATATATGTTCCGACGGTATGTTTCTTTCCGATGCGATTGGGAAGGGTCCCACCATATAAGGTATTTGGGTTCTGATAATAAAGCGCTCCATATCATTTAATATTATGCTTTGAACCTTTGTGTATAAGGCGCCGAATATGTAATGCGCTGTATGTATACTCTTGCGTGGGTAACGATTCCCGGAATGAGATTTGTATATATATACTTTGCTGCTTTGGGTTATACGATTCCCGTAATTTGTTTTATGTATCCTTCCGCCTGGGGTTAAGTGATTCCCGGAATTTTCTGTGCCTCTGTTGTGCTAACGTCTCTGCCTCTGCCTTTACTGCTGTGATAACGGTTCTGCCGCTCGACCGCTTCAGTGCCTCTGTCTCCACTGCTCGACCGTTTTACTGCCTCCATATTCGACTGTTACACTTTAGCAGTGTTCTTTCGCCTGTCTCCTTTGCCCTGCTTACTTTTTCTTTTGTCTGTCTCTGCTTCAACGCTGCCTCCTTTGCTTCCTTTTGTTATATATAACTATTCCGCTTCGAGGTTCTGGTCCTTTACATCCTCACTGCATTCATATTCCATCATGCTGTAAATATTCACCGCCTTCTCTTTCAACGGTGAGTACATAGAACTCGACTTGGTGTATTTTAACTATCACACATTCTCGTCCAAGTCAAAATGCTCTATACTTAGAGTAGAATCGAATGACACCGTATGCAATCAATTCATTTTGGAGCGCATCAAATCTTGATACATATATAAACTGTTATTTACGAACCCATATCAGTTTGCTCAATCGTGCACATAATTATAACTCTACCTTTTTGCATGGGGTTTACAATGTTCACAAACTTTGAAGATCTGACTCACAGTTCGACTTTCTTCTTAGAGGATCGATCCTTTCAGGCATTCTACAATCTACTCTGTCTTTTGGACAACTCTACTTCAATTAACTGCTTGTCTCTGCTCCTTGACTGATACTGCTGCTTGCTTCTCTTTTTGCTGCCTCTGCTACCTCTCTGCTGCCTTGTTGCTGTTTTGCTCCTCCTTTGGCATTTCCTTTGCCATCAATGACAACATTTCCAACAAATTCATGACATCAATTTAAGAACACTAAATTGAACAAACATTTTGGTGCCGTTTCCAGGGAAGTGTAACTAGGCAGCCTTATTTCCTACCTCCCAAAAACAATTATATGCGTAGAGAAAGAGACTCAAGGGGTAGATTTGTAAGAATCAGAAGCTTGATTCCCAGAACACCACTCGTTCCACCAAGACCTAGATACAACGCACCTCCAACTCAAACCTACATTCCATACTATATTAGTCATAGACTTCCAGAAGACTTAAGATCAGATATTCCATCAGAAATATCTCCCACTTCATCTACTGAACCTGTCATAGAAGAAGATCCAAGGACCCCTGCTAGAGACATAAACTTTTTCACTTCCACAGAAGAATCAACCATGGTAGAAGAAGGGGGAGGAGGAGTCTTTAATGGAGAACATACACTATTTGGAGGAGGTAGAGGTAGAGGTAGAGGAGAAGGAGGTAGAGGTGCAGAGGGAGAAGGAGGTAGAGGTGAAGAAGGAGGCAGAGGAAGAGGTAGAAGGGAAATGGGAAGCTTTTTTGGGTTCCCTATAATAGATGAAGAAACCAATGCAAATATGAAAAATATTTCACCCTCTGTCCTTCCAAACTTTTATGGACTCAAAAGTGAAGATCCTGAAACCTTCTTATTTGAATTTGAAGTCCTATGTAGAACCTATGATTACTTACAAGATGCCCAAAAACTTAAACTATTCCCTTCAACAGTTAAAGGAGCAGCATTAAAATGGTTTATGAGTTTAATCAATAGTTGTATTAGGACATGGGAAGATATGAAACAAGCATTTCTAGAGAGGTATTTGGATTACTGTATGCCAATCAACCATAAGGAGGAAGTGTTCAAAATGGTACAAAAAGAAGATGAAAATATGGAAGATTTGTTGGAAAGATTTAACTATAACATCAAGAGAGAAAAAATGGAAAACTTAGACCAAGATACTTTGAAAGCTTTCTTGTTGAAAACAATTAGGGATGAATGGATAGATATACTTAATATGATGGGAAAAGGGGATATATCTCAGCTCACATTACCTGAAATAGCTGAATTATGTATCAACCTTTCAAGAGGGAAATATAAAACTTTAAAAGGACCAAGAGACCCTGCTCTTGCAAGGCAAGTAAGTCTACTTCTGGAACAGTAAGTAGGGCAGAAATAGGGCATATGCTTGATGAATTCAAATCTGACATCTTAGGGAGTCTTAGTGAACAAATAGACACCCTTAAGTTACAAAACAAGAAAAAAGCTGAATATGATGCCTTAGCAATCTTTTTTCCCAAATGTAGAAAGAAGCATGCCTTGAGAGAGTGCCCTTTGGATGCAAAAATAGTAGAGACTTGTGTAATTTGCTCAGAAAAACATGAGACCATGAGTTGTCCTTCACTTCCTGGTCTAAAAGCTGTCTTTCAAGAAGAAACCCCTACAAATTCCACAGAATCTCTCAATTTTGTCTCTAGGAGACCTTGGCAAGGACCTCAAGCACAAGGATTCAATGATCAAGTGTATAATCAACCCCCATAAAATTGGAATTCTTGGCAGCAACCTTGGCCCCAATTCCAAAATCAATTTCAAACTTGGGCACAAGGGGCACAAAATCCCTATGGAAGATACTCCCAGTATTATCAATATCCACCATATCCAAATTTCTCTCCTCAACAAAATCCTCAACAAAATCCACAACATCAAAATCTACCACTTCCATTACCATTTCCTCATAAAGAAAATCAGTTACCTGCCCAACCTATACCAAACCCCAACAATAAAAATCCTCAGAACACATACATGATAGAAGGTCAATAGTTCCCAACCTATTTGATCACTCCTTTGGACCTTAATGATGTTCAACTTAGGTCTGGAAGAATACTTGAAAAGAAGAAACCTTCTGTAATCATACAAGAGAAAAACAACTCCGAGGAGGATTCTCTACGGGTAAATAAAAGTCTTGAAGAGAGCACATCTTTTCAAGACCAAAATATTGAAAAATCAAAACAAAAAGAACCAATAATTTCAACTCCTATATTAGAGTAGCCATCAACATTCACCTCTACACCTCCCTTTCCAGAAATATTACAAATTGATAAGGGTGTAGAGAAACAAATTATGGTGCCTAATTATGATTTCCTAGATGAGCTAAGGAATGTTTGTATTAATATCCCATTATTACAAGCTATCAAGGAAATTGCAATCTTAGCAAAGACAATAAAGGAGTTGAGCATGAAAAAAACAGGAAAAAGAATAAAAGAGACAAAGAAAATTCAACTGGCAGGAAAAATAGCAGACATCATGATGGGTAAGATTGCTATTCCCAAGTATCTAGACCTAGGAAATCCAGTTGTTAAAATACACATCAATGGAACTGAGATCCAAAACACACTTATTGATTTAGGAGTAGCAATCAATATCATGAGTAGACAAATCATGGATAAACTAAAACTTCCTAATCTTCTTTTTACACCCACATTATTACAATTAGTAGATAGATCTGTGATTAAACCTGATGGGGTAATAGAAGACATTCCAGTGTCCTTATATTCTTGGGAGTAGCCTGTGGATTTTATGATCCTAACTGCTAAAAATAATCTAGGAGGACATCCTATTATATTAGGAAGACCTTGGTTAGCTATAGCTGATGCCTTAATTAGTTGTAGATCCGATGATATGTACATCTCTGATGGTAGTTCAACCAAGAAATTTACCTTGTATCCTCCAGCAAGAAAAATTACAAAGTTAGATGATACTCAATGGATTGAGGATGAAGAAGACATACAACCTCTCTTCACAATTTCAGAAATTAGTGAAGATAGCCAGATTTTAAATACCTTAGAAAATTTTGAATCCTCTTCATAATACAAACATGAACGATTTTAAGAAGAATCTAACATTGAGTTTTTATCATCAAGACAGATGTCTCTTTACTCCATGGATAAATTTGGCAGCTCTACAATTGAGATATTTCCAGGTAAAACTTTAAACATAAACAAGAACCTAGAGAAATTTCAACAAGAAAAGCTAGTCAAAATATTACAAAGACATTATTCTGCATATGCATGGGAGTACACGGATATGAAAGGGATAAGCCCTAAGAATTGCACTCATCACATCTACATAGAGGAAAATTATAAACCAATCAGACAACCTCAGAGAAGGATGAATCCAAACCTTAGGGAGATTGCTAAAGAAGAATTGCAGAAATTGTTAAATGTCAACTTTATTTATCCCATTTCAGATAGTCAGTGGGTTTCTCCTTTGGTAATTGTGCCAAAGAAAAATGGTAAATTGAGGGTATGTATTGACTACCGGGAATTAAACAAAGCTACTCTTAAAGATCATTTTCCCCTACCTTTCATAGATCAGGTGTTAGACACATTAGCTGGCAAAAAGTACTTTTCATTTTTAAATGGGTTTAGTGGTTATAATCAAATTCAAGTGGCACTTAAAGATCAAGAAAAAACCACATTTACCTGTCCTTGGGGTACCTATGCCTACCGAGTATTTCCATTTGGACTATGCAATGCACCTGCAACATTTCAAAGGGCAGTATTAGGAATCTTTTCAGATCTAATACATGACTGTGTAGAGGTATATATGGATGACTTCACAGTCTATGGAAACACATTTGAAGAAGCCTTAGCAAACTTGGAAAAAGTTTTAAAGAGATGTAAAGAAGCAAATCTTTCATTAAGTCATGAGAAGTGTTTCATGATGTTTACTGAAGGGATTGTTTTGGGGCATCACATTTCAGGAGATGGGATTAGAGTTGATGAGTCAAAAGTTGAAGTCATCTCTAACTTATCTGTTCCAAGTTGTCAAAAAGATGTTAGGAGTTTTCTAGGATTTACAGGGTATTACAGAAGATTTATAGAAAACTTCACCAAGATAGCATCTCCACTTTTTAAACTACTTACCAAGGACTGTGAATTCAAGTGGAATCCTGATTGCCAGTCAGCATTTGAGGCCCTGAAAACAAAAATTTATGAAGCACCTATTTTGAGGGGACCTAACTGGAAATTACCTTTTCATATCTCAACAGATGCCTTAGATACAACTTTAGGAGCTGTATTGGGACAAAAAGACCTGATTCCTTATGCCATCTAATATACAAGTAAAAATTTGACCCCTTCAGAGTTAAATTATACTGTAACTGAAAAAGAGTTCTTAGCTATTGTTCATGCCATAAATAAATTCAGACATTATATAACAGGATATGAAACTTTTGTTCACACAGATCACTCTGCAATTAAATATCTAATGAAAAAATAAATTACTAATGGCAGAGTCATAAGATGGTTATTGCTTTTACAGGAATTTAACATCACCATTCTAGATAGGCCTGGAAAACAAAATATAGTAGCTGATTTCCTATCTAGACTCCAAAACATCAAAGACAATACTCTAGTTGAAGATCAATTCCCTGATGAATATCTTTTTGCGATTTCTACTCAAACTCCTTGGTTTGCTGACATTGCCAATTATCTAGTTTCAGGGAAATTTCCTTCAATTATGAATGCAAGAGATAAAAGAAAGATTATTTATGACAGTGCAAAATATTCATGGGTTGCTAATGAGTTATACACAACAGGTCCATATTTTATTATTAGGAGATGTGTTCGAGAAGACGAGATGCCTGAGATTCTTAAGGCATGTCATGATGAACCTTGCGGTGGACACTTTGCTGATAAAATGACAGCTTATAAGATCCTTCATTTAGAATATTATTGGCCATCCCTCTTTAAAGATGCTAAAGAGTATGTCAAAAGGTGTGACAGCTGCCAAAGGGTAGGGAAACCTTCTCCTTCAGGTGAGATGCCATTGCAGCCTCAGGTACATATTGAACCTTTTGAGAAATGGGCTTCAAATTTTGTAGGACCTATTAGTCCTCGATCAAGACAAAAGAAATATATATTAGTTTGCACTGATTATGTTACCAAATGGGTAGAGGCCAAGCCATTACTTTCTGTTATTGAAGCATCTGTAGTTAATTTTATTTTTGAGGATATTTTTACTCGTTTTGGTGTCCCAAGAGAAATTGTTACAGTCAAGGAACTCAATTCACATCAAATTTGGTGGAACAAATGGTAGAGAAGTACAAAATCAGACACAGAAAATCTACTCCCTATCATTCACAAGCAAATAGCCAAGTGGAATCTACCAATAAGGTCATTGAAGGGATCTTAACAAAGACTGTTCATTTACATAGAAGAGATTGGGCAGACAGGCTTCCTGAAGCCTTGTGGGCCTATAGGACTACATGGAGAAGCACAAGAGGTCATACCCCTTATGAACTTGTTTATGGAAAACAAGTATTATTTCCCATAGAGTTTCATATTCAAACTTTTAAAATGACAGTCCAGCTAGGAATTGATCTAACAGAGGTACAAAAGAACAGATTGGAGCAGATTAACGAATTGGATGAGATCAGACAGGATGCAGTCTAGAAAAAAAGTATAGTCCAGCAACAAAGGAGTAGATGGCATGATAAGTACATTTTAAGGAAAAGAAATTTAAATAAGGTGACTGGGCTCTCTTATTTGATTCAAATTTCAAAGATTTCCAAGGTAAAATCCAAAGTCATTGGCTTGGGCCATATGAAATTGTAAAAATCTTTGACAATGGAGCAATAAAAATCAGGACATTAGATGAAGATAGGGTGACTTTTCTTGTAAATGGTCATAGATTGAAACTGTATCATAAGCCACTTTCAAGAGAAGAATTTGTCAAGATATTCCAAGAGAATAGTGATGTGAAGTTAATGAAGAAGAATCCTTCTTCTTCATCAACTTAATTGTATTTTCTGTAATCAAATGCAAAAAAAAAAAAAAAGAGTATAAAAATGAAACCTAATCATTGATTAGCACATTTATACAGAAAAGATAAGGTGAAAATCAGAATTCTTCTCACACTTTAGCTTTTCAAAATTGTTCTTTTCCTGCAATCAATTATTATGAAATCATAAGTTGCAGGCTCACTTTTCATATTTCATCCCACTCCACATTTATGATCCATTTCATTTCATTTCATACTTCATTCCATCCATATTTCAATTCATTTCATTCCATGTCTCAAAAAATTTTACAGGTACATTCTGCAGCCATCTCTTCTGCAGCCAACTATTCTGCAGCCAACCATTCAGCAGCCACTTGTTCAGCAGCTAATTGATCCTGCAGACCTACTTCAGCAAGAAAAATCAGAAGGATTATGTAGTCTAAAAGATCAATAATTTTCAAAGTAAAAATAAAGCATATCAAAGCAGCAAAAATCAAAAGAAGGGCTAAGGTAAAATTATGTGTGAAATTATTATGATAGAAAATTATGAAAGATATAGTATGGTTAAGTCAGATGTATGTTTCATAAAGTTATTTTGATTATTCGAATTGATCAAGCCTATCATAAAATCCTTTAACAAATCCTTTCCATTCCACTCCATATCAAATCATCATTAATTAGAAGTTAACGGTCAGTACTTGAAGTGACCTATTAGTTCACGTCATTAAATCGAAACATTCATTGATGATTTTGAAAATCTTCATGAGATTTCTTTGTGGTCTTTCACTCCATGACAAACTCTTAAACTCAATCATTCTTATGATTCACTCATTCTGTATCCACTCAATGTCATTATATTTCGTAGCCAATTCCTGTCTGCAGAAACAGAGAAGTCATTTTTAGGGTGAGACAACCCTCTACAGCCATTTATACCTCAAACAGGAGAGCAGTAATAGAGCAGTAAATTGAAGATGAGGAAAAGAAGCAATGGGACTTATTGTAAGGTCAGAGCCAGTCAGAACTAAATATCTAGAAGGTTACCCTCAGATTAAAGAGATTTTACAGCAGGTTGGATGGCTAAATTTTTTGGATAAGTTCAATGGATTTCAAAAGGAGGTCACCAAGTCATTTGTCTGGTCATTCAACAGGTCAGAGGTCGAAATTAGTGATATCAAGTTCATCATCACGGAATCCTTCATAGCAGAAGCAACGGAGTTGCCGAGGAAAGGTGAGCGTTGATTTAAAAATAAAGAATTTCACAATGAATCCTGGAGACAGATGCTAAAAACACCAGGTATGGACATTTCAGTATTCAAGAAAGGCATTCCTAGTTCAGCCTTGAAAAATAAATGGCGAAATATGTTTATAATTCTAAAAAAGTTTATAACCTGTGAGGGGAGATTTGGCACTTTATATGTTTATCACATTAGACATATGATGAATTTCCTAGATGAAGAGATAAATCTACCCTTTTTCTTGCTCAATAGTCTAAAAAGGATGGCTTCTAATGTCCAGAAAAGGATTCAGTTCTTAGAAACCACCTTATATCATCATGGCTTAGTTAAAATTTTAATTGATCATCATTTGAAGAAGGTAGGAGATAGTTGGGATGAATTCCTCTTGAGAAATCATTTTGAAGAACCTAAAGAAACTCTGTCTGAAGAAAAACCTGTAAGAAGAAGTAAGAGGGGAAATGTTGCTAAATCTGTTGAAATTAAAACTGATATGTCAACACAAGAAGACAGTGAGGAAATTATCTCTGAAAAATTGGCCAAAATCAAGAAACAACTCAAAAAGGAAAAGGTAACAAGAAAGGATGCTAAAGAGAAAGGTGAGGGACCATCTAAACTGAGAATAAGTCATAGGCTTAAAGGCATATTGAAGAAGACAGGAGTTAAGCAAACAGGAATCATAGATATTGAAGATGAAGAGACACCAATTGACAAATCTTTTGAGTAACATTATGAAGAAGATCCTGATAGAGGAACTCCAAATGTAGATTCAGCCCAACAACAGATCTATGATTATGTTGAATCATTAGAAAAAAGAGCCTCAAAAAATAGAGAAAGAACTCTTAGTCCACAAGAACCTTCAATTGAAATGTTGAAAAGGGACAAATATGAATTGGAGGTACTCAATAGGCATATAAAAAATGAAAATGAAATTTTAAGGGAACAAGTCAAACTGAAAAGTGACATGAACACAACTCTATCTCTGCAAATGGAAAAATTGTATAAGGCTAGTGAGAAGCTGAAGAAGAAAAACAAGAAATTGAAAAGGGCACTTATAAATCTAAGGTTAAAATTGTTCATAAGGAAGCCTAGTATGCCATTTAACACCAAGCAAAGCAGAAAAAGGAAGCTAGATGTCCTGGCTGAAGTTTTAGAATACATGGATTGATTGCATGAGGACATGCAAAAGTTTTGCAGTGGGGGTATGTTGAGCCCTAAAAATGTCTTTTCTTTTCACCAAACTCCACTTCATTCCATTTATCCTTTATCATTTTTATGCCTAAAAGATCAATAAGAATGATTAAAATCACTTTAAGAATATATGCAATGACTGACTTATTATACTTTCGTGGTTTTGTTGTCTTAGTGATTTCTGAGAAGACTTAGCTACAGAATGCAATCATTCTGTAGCTAGTCATATGTTCCGTAGCCATATTAGTGTTTAAACAGGTTACATGTGTCATCATAGGGAAAGATGTATATGGTTAGACTCCAAAACTCTCCTGCATCATTTCTTGTCATCCACGAGGACTGAGCAAAAATCTGGAAGTGGTTATGCAGGTGGATAAAGCTAAAAACCAAGAAGTAGACTTCTAAAAGGATAAGGACTCTTGATGTTTCTTCAGAAAAACACGAGTCCTCAACAGAAGTTTTAGTTTGATTTTGATTATAAAAGACACCTATGCCTATTTCTACTCAATGTCAGTTATGTAGTTTTTTATAAAAACAACTCGGTGAACCAAGAAACAGTTAGTTGATGTTTTGTTTTTAGCTTTCAAATACTGTGACACTCTGTTTCTGAGAATTTTCTTCTAATGAAAGGAGTATAAATTTGATGCATGATCTGAAGTAAATTTAAGGAGTTAAGGATTCGTGTGCCAATCTGATGGTAGAGGGCCCCTACTATCTAAAAAGGCTTTTGCATATTTTCTATATAAGTAACATTTAACTTTATTTTGTTCTTAACTTAGGCAGTTCTCTAAGTTTATCCTCTTGCATCATGTTTTATGTCATTTACCTACATCGAATATTACAATCAATCTTGTTCTCATAAGTTGTTCCAATATATCACTAATACATGAATGAGATCTAGTTGTAGTACTTTGAGTTAATTGCATTTCAGTTCTGTTAATTGCATTTCAGTCCTGTTAGTTAGATTTAGAAGATCCTCATTATTTTATAAGCTACTCTTGTTCTCAAACTCTCCTAACACATTACTATTATATGAACGATAATTAGTTATATTATTTTGAGTTCTTGACTGTTCTGCAAATATGTAAGAGATTCTCATGATTTTACAAATAGTCTTTTTCCCAAGTTGTTCCAAGAAATCTCTAATCCTGGAATGAGACTTAACAGTAACATTGTGAGTTGCAAAATGATTTAATTCTAGTGTCATAAGTTATTTTAGAATAGGGTTCCTTACTATGTTATAGATGATCTTTTTCTCAAAATTTTCCAACAAATTTCTAACAACGAATAAGATTTCTCTGTGATGTTTTAAGTTGTTGTTTACTAAGAGAACCTCATTACATCAAAACTAATCCTTTTCTCAATTTGTTCCAATATACCTCAAATGAAGCAAATTGGACTAAGTTTAATGTTATGACTTACTTTTCTTAGCAGCTTTACAATTTGTGGATTAGCATTCTCTGTTCTTGGTATCATTCATAGTTTATAGTAGATTTTATTCTGTTTTAGTGTGATCATTAACTTCTCTTTGATATCAATTTAGTTTTTCCCCTTAGCATAAAAACACAAAACCAAAAACACTAGAAAAAAAATAAGCACAACGAAGTAGGAATAAGATACCTAGGCACATATGGTGCACTTTACTTCAACACTTTACTAGCCCTAGTTGAAAATTTATGATATCAATTTAGGAACACTAAGTTGAGTAGACAACACCTACTTCATAACTAGCCTAAAATCAGAAACACCAGAAGCAAACACATAGATATCCCTTACACAAATAGAGAGAGCGCTCTATGAGTCTAGGAGGGCTAGGTCCTTGGGCTCCAAATATTGGTTTGATGTTACCCTATCACTTGGCTTGCCAATTAGCCAAATCACGGGACCCTAACACACAGTAAATCCTAGAGGTGGAGACTGACAAATTCCTCACAGTTGAGGTGGAGAGATCCATAGGCATCCATGATTTTTCAAGGCCTAGTGATCCCTTGATTGGTATATGGTGGGATTACGGTAAATCCTATAGTGTATTTTTTAGGCCTAGGAATTCCTTAGCAGGATACATGGTAAAGACCGAGGAAGCCTTGATTGGTTTTTTTTTGAGTCCCAGATTCATGCTTGGAATATGGCATGGGGGTGATTGGATCAAATAAATATTTTGTTCAACCCAATCTATGGTTAGGGGGTACGTGAAATTCCCTTAATTGGATTCACTTTGCATATGTTAATTAGAGCTATTTTCCTATTGTGTATTATGTGTAAATATATTTTTTATTATGTGGTTGTAATGGTTGTTCTATCATTGTTGGCTTTTTGGTTGTATTCTAGTTATAATCATGGTTTATGACATACTTGAGTTATGGATCTCATTATTTTTTGAATAATAAATTAAATGCTAATGAATGCATGAACTAGTAGATGATATTATAGCTATTATGAGACAACATCAGACATTCTTGAAGATTCTCAGATAAGTATGAGATCTCTATGTTCAGATGTGTATTTATAACCTGTACATTTCATGTTCGTGATGTGTTTGATGAAATTGCTTTCATGGTTAGGCCTTTTTAGGTCAATTCCTTGATTAATTTTTGTGTTAGAGAATTTTTTCTTAAGTCATTTATGATTCTATAAAGGCCTCTCAAGTTTTGGGTAGTAACTAGGAGTCTCGTTGTGAAAAGGTGGCACAAATTATGCGCTCTTAGACACTGGTTGAAAATACATGCTTGCAGTGGTGATGCATGCGACTAGAGACCTACAACCACATAGATCCTGGGTTGTGCAGGCGAATGGGAGTCCATGTTAGTAAAAAGGAAAATTAACTCAGGGTTTGGATACCTAGAAGGGTGGTTTAACCCTTGGGTGTCCTGTAGCACCCGAGGAAGGTCAATAAGTTTTTTTTTGTTGATTCCACTTCCTTAAGGTGATCTAGGAGGCTGAATCATATCATAGTAACTCTTTGCCACATATTTACCCCTGTGGACTGGAAAAATTCGGTAAGTGTGGGAGGAGGTTTTTATAGAACCCAAAGTTCCATGATCAAACCAAGCACATCAATACAAATTATCATCTGATTTGAAATCATGTTGAGGAAAAGACAATAGACCTACATCATTGTTCCACAAATGAGTAGATTGCATAAATCTTCACCAATACAATTGGAAGAGAAAAGTTTGAAAGACTCAAAATGATGGTTGGATTCACCAACATGCCTTCAGATTAAAGGAGGGAATGTTGACACCTAATCCTAAGGGATTGGAAAATTCATGTAAATATTGTAAATAGGAAAATAAGAAGAATAAAGAGACACTGGAATTAATTTTCCAAGAGTCCCCCTCATAATATATATTGTTGGAAAAAATCTGAAATGGTGAGTCTAGATAGAGTTGATTAGTTGTGTTATCGTAATTAGTGTTTGAGTCTATTTTTCATGAGTTATGTCTTCGAAATTTATGTTGTCAGTTGGTAGTCTAAGTTATTTGGATCTAGATTTTCCTAGAGGTTGTATATGTGTGCCTATATAATTTAATGGTTGTCCAAGCATTTTGATCAATAATATTTGACTTCATTCTTTTGTATATCTCTTATTATATAATTTGGTATCAAAGCCAGAGGGGGTGATCTAGAGGGCTTTAGATCTAAGAGTCAGAAGGCCCATATCTGTGAGGGTTGTGAGGTTTCTTTGGGCTTGTTGTTCTTAAGAAAATTTTGATGTTTGCATCTTCCCAAAACTTGTGAATGAGAGAATGAAGTTAAGGTGGGTGTGATCTGGATTGTTTCGTATTCATGCAGTGTTTTACTCACTGAAATTTGTACGTGTATCTACATATGGGTGTTGTAAATTTGTAAGGGTTGGAAAAATTTTATGTAAAGGTGAAGTAAGAACTATACATTGAATCCGCAGCAACCATCGCCATTTGAGTATCTCACGGACTGTCATATGTAGCCACAGTCATCGTGAAGAGAAAAGATTGTGGTCAGGGGTGGAACCCATAAAATCAGGGAATTTTTTCCATCATTGTTAGAAATCGTTGTGCACATAAGAGGTGGAGTTTGTGAAAATGATTTAAACCAAATGAGCAGTTGTAGTTTATAATTCACCTTGTTGGAGAAAGTGCATTACAATTAACATGAAAGTGAATATTTTGTTCACCTTCTCCATAGTAATTCTTGAGTTGAAAGGTATGATTTTATTTTTAAGACAAGCCATATGTTCGAGGTTGTTTTTTATGGAGAGTAAATGGATTTTTATATTCTATGAAGATTAAAGTGTGTATGATTTAAATAATACAAGTAAAGAGTTAAAACAAATGGTGTCAGGTGTTATTGTTAAAGAAGGTGTTGGATGTTTTTCTGGTGAAAGAATTTATGTGAATTTTTTTTTGGCAGCGTAAATTGTGTTTGATAAAAAAGGGAAATAAGAAGTATTTTTGAATATTTTATAATTCACTATGTTTTATTATTTGAAGCAAGATTGACTCTTTATCTTTTTTATAATGGGTGCATTTTGTTTTCGAATCTGGTGAATTTTGGTGCAGATTTGGTGGATTTGGTTTCATTTTGTTGATTCAAGAAAGATTTTTTGTCACCATGTAAAATTTTCCAAATTGGAAATTCAAGGCATTAACAATATTAGAGGGAAATACTTTGCGGAACATAGTGAGTGGGGCAGGGGCCAAAACCAATTTTGTTGTAGCCATTCAAGATTGGGAAAAAAAGAAAACAAAAGCAAAGGTGTTGCTACGAATGTTCGTTAAGGAAAACATCATTCCTCATATTAGGGACTGTGAAACATCTAAATAAACATGGGACTTTCTCAAAATATTTTAAGAAACATCTAATGCCAACCAACTTTTGTTCTTAAAGACCAATATTTTTTCAATTAAAATTGAAGCCAATGAAAGTATAAGCAATTTCATTTCCTGTGTCAAAGAGCTAAGTGATAAGTGAGGAGATATTGGTGAAAGGTGTCTAATACTATCATGGTGACCATCACCTTTAAGTTCGTAGTGTAATATTATCAAATTTGTGTTTAAGTATTTCGGCTAGAGAGAATATTCCTGATTTTGATAATTTAGGAGGTATTCTTTTACAAGAGGAAAAGAGGATGAAGGAATTCAATTCGATATCAAACAGTTCATATTTGGCATTGGTAGCCAAGGGTAAAAATCCATACAAAGGCAAGCCATGGGAAAAAAGAAAAGGAGGTAACTTTCAAGCAAAGCACAAACATATGGCAGAATCTAAATTTCCAGTTCATGATAAGGTAATGATGATTTTCATTATTTCAAAAAGCTTGGACGTCATGCTAAATAATGTTATAAAAGAAAATATAATGAGTCTAAATAGAGAAACAGAAGGCACAATGAGAATTTTTTTTGACAAAGAATTAGGGGAATTTTTAGGTCTAAAATGGGTCTCCTAAGAAAATTATAAAATAATAGTGGAAATAATAAAATAAGGTTTGATTACATCATCAATTTTTAGAGGGAAAAAAGAAAAAAAAAACTTTTTCAACTCGTATTTTCAACTTATCTCCCAAATTTTTTACTCAAATTTTGAGCGGGAGTACTCGTTGAATGAAAAATTAAATTCCTCATCCAAGGAGTACACATGTTTCATACTTTCAATGGATCCTACTATATGAAAATGAGAAATACATGAGAAACGTGATTGTAATCACGTTTTTCATGCATTTCTCATTTCTCATGTAGAAGGATCCATCAAAAGTATGCAACATGGGTACTCCTTGGATGAGGAATTAAATTTATCATTCAACGAGTACACCCGCTTGAAATTTGAGTAAACAATTTGGGATATAAGTTGAAAATACGAGTTGAAAAAAAAGTTTTATTATTTTATTATTTTTTAATCTTTTTACCCTTTTACTTAAAAAATGGTGAATTGTCCTCCACGGTTGACATCATCATATTCAATCATATTGGTTCTTATAAAATTTATCTTGGTTGTACATTTTTCTTAGGAGGCCCTTTTTAGACCTCAAAATTCCCCTAATGACACCTCAAACAATGATGGATTTAAAAATCTCATATTTTTTGTTTCTAATGCTGCATTGTCTATTGAGACTCATGATGTGAATTATTTGTTCATTTATTCATGTGCATCTCTCCACATGTCTTGTAATAAGAATTGGTTTGATGAATATCATGAGAACATTGATGGAACATGTGTTTATATAGGAGATCAAAAATTCCTTAATGTTCAAGGTTATGGAATAATAGGTGCGATGTTTCCTAATGGACAAGAGAGAGAGAGAGAGATCCATGACGTGATGTATGTTCCTGGTATAAAAAAAATGTAATTTATGTTTATACTATTGTTGATCAATATCTAAAGGTGGAATTTTTCAGATCACAATGTGTTGTTAAAGACATCCAATATCACTACAAGGTTATTTCCATAGGTACAAGTGTTGAAGGCTTGTATAAACTAAATTTTACCATGACAGGGTGTCAAGAGTTGAAATCTACAACAATGTCAACAAAAGAGTTATGGCATCAAAGGTATGGGCATTTAAATAAAAATGATTTAATGTTACTTCAAACAAAAAAATGGTTGATGGTTTTCCTATTATGAATAATAATCATGCTTAATGTGAAGCATGTGCACTTGGAAAATAACATAGAGAGGAATTTCTTGTAACATAAAGAAAAAAGGCAAAGAGAAATACTTAAATTGGTTCATACTGATTTATGTGGACCTGAGAAAAATAGATCACTTCGCAGAACATTATATATATATATATATATATATATATATATATATATATATATATATATATATATATATATATATATATATATATATATATATGTGCAGGTTTTATTTCATAAGAAATAAGAGTGATTTTTTTGAGTTTAAATAATTCAAAAATATGGTGGAGAATAAAACCTTAAAATGAATCAAAAATCATATATTTCATCAAGTGGGAGAATATAAATCAAGAGCATTTAATCAATACTATAAAATTCATGGGATTCTACAAAAATTTAATGTTCCTCATAGACCTACTCAAAATGGAGTTTCTGAGAGGAAACATAGAACAATAGTGGAAAGTGCATGAATTATTATTCAAGGTAAAAATATCTCTAATGGTTTTTGAGCTGAAGCCATTAATACTGAACTTTTTATTTGAAAAATAGGAGTCGAGTCAAAGTATTAGATATGAAAACACCATTTGAAGCATTTTATGGATATAAAACAAAAGTGAACAATTTAATAGTTTTTAGATGCAAAGCATAATTATTCTCATAGTTCAAAAGATGAATTCTTTTTTTTAATAAAATAAATTAAGTGCACATTCATTGGTTATTGTGATGATAAAAAACATAAAAGTTGTTTGATCTAGTTCACATAGATTTCTTGCAAGTACGTATGTGGTGTTTAATGAGAATGCATATGAAGGAAATAATATCAGTTCATGGAAAACTAATGATTATGTCAAAACAGAAGCAAGTGTTTAACAAGAATAGGAACAAGAACAAGAACAAGTACATGTTCAAGAGTAGAAATCATCTAGTAGTCATGACACTCCAAGAAGGGGACAAGGGACTCCACAAAGTAGAAAGAAGGATGAAAGAAGTAAAACTTCAAAGAGTACATCACGTCAAATTCAACCACCTATAAGGTATAAATATTATCCATTGATGTCACATGTAATGATTGTTGTGGAAACTTCAAGTTATGAAGAAGCTAAAGAATATAAAGAATGGAGAGATGCAATCAATGAAGAATGAGACATTGGAATTAACAAAATTTTCTAAATATAAATTTCCCATAGGATGTAAATGGTTGTACGAACCGAAATTTAATGTTGATCGAAATATTTATAACTATAAAGATAAATTGGTTGCAAAAGGTTATTCACAAAAATAAGGAATTGATTATGAAGATACTTTTGCAACTGTAGCTAAACTAAATAAAATTAAAATTATGATTGCATTATCTACAAAACAAAATTGGAAAATGCATCAGTTATATGTCAAATCTACATTTTTGAATGGTGAATTAAAATAATATGTTGATTTGGTTCAGCCTAAAGGGTTTGTAAATCATGGAAAAGATCATTTTGTGTGTAGGTTAAGGAAATATTTTTATGTTTTGAAGCAAGCATGAGGATCTTGGTATGTGAAAAATTATTCATTCTTTTATCAAAAATATTTTGAGAGAATAAAAAGTGATCCTAACCTATACATCAAGAAAGATGAAGGTGGGAATATTTCCTAATATATTTATATGTTTACGATCTTATCATAACAAAAAATGCATTTAGGTTGATTGAAGGAACTAAATTTCAATTGTCACAGGTATTTTAAATGAAGGATCTTGGTGAGTTTTATTATTGTTTGGGTCTTGAAATTTGGAGGGAATTTGGAAACACAATCATCACACAAAGAAAATATGTAAGTAAAATCCTTGAAATATTCTATCTGTTTGAATGCAAGCGTGTGTCTGCTCCTTTGGGAAAAAATACCAAGTGGTACAATGATGATGGATCTAAAGAGGTGAATGGAACTTTGTATCATCAATTGGTGGGAAGTTTGAACTACCTCACCACTGCCAAGCCAGAGATAGCATATTGTGTTAACATCATTAGTAATTGTATGGCTAAGCCTTGTGAAAGCCATTGGAAATTAGCATAGAAAGTCCTTTGATATTTGAAGGTAACACTTTATTTTTGTATTTTCTATATTGATTAATTTGTTGCTGAATTCACAATTTTTTCTGATTCAAATTGAGTTGGAAATCCTTATGATAATATATCAACCTATGAATATGGATTCAATCTAGGATCGGGGATCGTATCATGGAGTACCAAGAAACAACCAACTATTTCTTTGTCATACATAGAAGATGAATACAAAGCCTTGACCAATGTAACTTGTGATGTTATTTGGTGAAGGAGCATTCTTTAAGATGTTGGATAAAAATGGAGAGGACCAACAAGCATCAAATTTGACAACTAGAGTTCCATTAAGCTGAAAAATAATCTAGTTTATGATGCTAGAACAAAACATATTGAAATCCAACATAATTTTATAAGGTAAAAGATATAATCAAATTAGATTAATTTAGTGTATTGTAATATAACAAATAATGTAGTTAACATATTTACCAAGCCTCTTGGAACATTGAACTTTGAAATATTCAAACAACAACTAGGTATTATTGAAAATCCATTTCTCCATAAGGGGAGATGTTGGAATTATTTCAAACTTGTGAGTGTAGATAGAGTTGATGAGTTGTGTTCTCGTAATTAGCGTTTGATTCTATCTCACAAGAATTGTTTCTTCGTAGTTTTTGTTTTAAGTTCGTGGTCCGAATTATTTGGATCTAGATTGTCCTAGAGGTTGTCTATGTGTTCCTATATAATGTACTAGTAGTCCAAGCAGATTGATCAATGATATTTGACTTTATTCTTGTGTATCTCTCTTATTCTATAATTTATATATCAACAATCTCTTAATTTGAATCTCATCAAATTTGTGGAGTTACTCGCCTAGCACTTCATGCAAATGTAGTATAAATATACACTATTTTATCTATTTCTTCTTTATTACCCATATATAATTCATATACCTTTTTGGTATTGATGTAAGTATGGATTATTAATAGCATTGTGCTAATCTAGATTCAAATTTATGTGTTTCGATATTCCCATGATGGTCACATGATTTCTTTATGAAAATTTTATGTACCAGAATATTGATGATTCAGTTTTTGGGGAATGGAAACAACACAACTAATACTAAATAAATTATTTATGTCTTTCCTATATAAGTTAGTTGATAAGGACTTTGCACTTTATGTTATCTATCAACTCCAAATTAAGTAGTGAATAAACTAGATATTTATATTTGTATGTAAATTAAAAACTTTTATTTATAATCCATATTTTTTTTTATGTTATTACTATTTTTTTATTGAGTGTGAGGACTTTGAGTCTAGAGTCACGTGACCAAGTCATAGTGGTTACACCCATGTGGGATGAGTGCCTGTGTTGGACCGTCTCAGGTCAAGTGAACATGGTTGGAGCGACTTGGAGTGACATTCGGTTATGTGTGATGATTGGGTGCACACATAGAGGGCGTGATGTTTTGGGAGGGTGTTGTTTTGGGGGGCACCTACCCATTGTGACGAGTGAGTGTGTTGGAGTGACAAGTGGGTGTTTCATGCGGGGGGCGACTGGTGGGTGAGTCATGCGATAGGCAAACGGTGGACGAGTCGAGTGATGGGAGCACAATGGTAAGTCCTGTTGTAGTGTGCATGGTGGGTGAGCAGGCGAGTCATCGAGCGAGGGCGTGCTAGGTGACCCGATTCAGGCGCCCAAGTGATGGTACACCCAGTGTAGGCGATGTGCCTAAGTGCAAGCCGAGTTGGAAAAACGAGCGAGGTGAATGTGCGGGCATGAATCTTGGGTAGTCATGTGGAGGGCGAGCAAAATCATGGGTCGACACGAGTGATGGAGTGAAACAACAAGTCAAAAGATAAAATAGGTGTGTTGTGGTGTTTTTGAAGGTCAACTGCATATGCATCGGCCCATACCCAAAGCCAAGTGACATAACCTTTGGGAAATGACCATGGAGGATGATCGTATAAATAAAAGGTGAAGGATGGAAGTTTGGGAATCCATAAAACAATCAAACATAAAATAAAAGAATAGAATTGAAGGGAAAATGAAGTGTTGAGATTATAGGTGGGGTGCACGACGGGCAAGACTAAGTATAGCTGCAAGAGGAGAGTTCGAGGTTTCTGGTTGAGGGCAGAGCAAAGTGCAGGTGGACCGAATGACAGATAGTATATTGTAGGGTAGTGGGCAGGCTACTACTGCACACAACATGCTTTCGGGCCGTGTGCAGGTTGAGTTACGTTATGTTGACTAAGTGATGTGCACATAGTGTTAGGCGTGTGTGACTCGAATGACTGAAGGTTGCTACGACATACCTGTCGGTGGGCAGCGTATATTGATCAGTTGAACAGTGAATGAGGGGATGTGTAGCAATGAAATAGAGTTCAAGAGGAAGTGTAATAGAATTCATGATGGCTTAACAAAGCATGCATGATATGCACTGTGGTTCAAGTGATTCTTGCAGAGCGTGCATGACAACATGACAAGTCGAGTTGGTTGGAACAATATTTAGCAGAAGTGCACGATAGCTACACGATTTTCGAGAAATGTGCAATCAGGTTTTATGAAGGCTAGAACATTATCTAAAATATTTTTGTATAATTGAATCACATAAATTTATATATATTGGGCAGACACAAATTATAAGGGAGTTAACCCTCCCACATATGGTTATGTGTGATATGTTTATTATTTCTCTTTCCATATAAATGTCATATGGTTAATTGAAGAATGTTAATTATGTTTCATTCATAAAACTTGTAAAAATTTTGGATTAGTGTTGGTTTAGGCATAGTCCATATACTTGATTATTGGTGAAAATAAAAAGTATAGTGGTGTTGCACCTACCTATACATGGTAGGAAGAGTACCATAAGGATAGGGTCATGACTTATGGTACGAGAGCTTGGTTTAGGGCGAGCCGTGCTACGTTTAAGTTTTTATAAAATGAAGCACTGACACCACTTCCACTTTGTGACAGATGGTATCATAGCCCATTTTCGAGAAGGGGCTTTAAAGATTGAATATTGAAGCACGAATACAACATGTCGTGGTTGCAATTGGTATTGAAGCTTGGGAATTGCATTAGTTGGTCGTAGTGAAATCTTAGGAAGTTTTATAGGGATAGTTTTGCAAGGTAGAAGTTGAACAAGATAGTGTATGGTCATAACAAGTTCAAGGGAAAGAATAATGATGAAAAATGTGGAAGAACCTCAGGTTATAACTAAATCCAACATGAATCCCAAAATAATTTTCATCGATAAAGCGTTGGACCGTATGGAGGTGATTTCCTCAAAGATGGACTCTTTGAAATCTGAGAAGGTTGAACTTAGAATAAGCTCACAAAGATATCAAGGTACGATATTTGTACACCGAGTGGCATTATGGGAAAATATTGAAGGAAGTGAAGGATTTTGAGACTATGAAATATGAAGGCATAGATGAGATCATGAAGCTGCAGAATATTCTTAATGAAGCTCAAAATGGGATTTCCATTTTGAAGAAAGAAATTGGGCAAGGACCAGTTGGAGGGGTTTCTCATGTGAAATTTAAGGAACCTGATTCTTATGATGGGATAAGGAGTGCAAAGGTACTTGGAAATTTCTTATGGGATATGGATCAATATTTGGAAATGTTGGAAATTCATAATGAAGTGGTCAAAATGAACATAGCTTCTCAATTCCTCACAAAATATGCCAAGATGTGGTAGATAAGGAAAGTAGACCAAATTGCACACGGTAATGTTGATGATATCTCTACTTGGGAAGAAATTAAGGAAGCTTTGCAAACTCATTTCAGCCCACAAGATGACACTTGGGATGCCAGAATGAAGATTAAGTATATTAAGAAAATAGGGATTCTGCAGGCATATCAACGAGACTTCATGAGTGAGATATTGGAATTAATTGACATCGCGGAGAGAGACAAGGCTTTCAACTTCCGATTATTGGATTGAAACCTTGGTCACAACATGACACTACAAGGAAAAGACCACCTAGCAGAGGTTATAAAAGAGGTTTTTAATGTTATAAAATTGGCCAAAATTGTCAAAAAAACATTTGCTACAACATATGTTTATGGTTACGTAGGTTTTGGTGGAGCTTTTAATGGAAATTCAACACAACTAAAAAAAATAGGCAGTTGGAGGTTATTACGAATGTTTTTTTCATCGGTGCACTACTAAGGTTTCAACGCACTAATGTGTGTCATCTAGACTGTGGCCCTAGGGTGGTCAAAGGTTCCTGCATCGGGCCGTGAAGGTATAAAAGTGCATCGAGCGCAGTGTTGGTGATACAACGCACAGGGCCGTACCAATTGGTCTTGGGATTTGTGGGGTGCCCATAGGTTGTCTCAACGCACCAGTACGTAGACTTTCAGAAATGCACCGGTGCGTCGTATCAGACGAACACACGGATATTTCTAATTGGTATTGGTATTTGTGCGATGCCCATACATTGTACAAATGCATCGATGTGTATTCTCACATAAAAGCACCGGTGTGCAGTATCGCAAAATGCACCGAGATTTTTAATTGGTTTTGGTATTTTTTTGGTGCCCATAGGTCGTAGAAACGCAACGGTGCACTGCATCACACAAATGCACCGGTGTTCATTTTCTATTTTTTAGAAACATCGACCTGTGACAGTGTAATTATTGTGATTTTTCTAAATTCATTATTCATAAAAAGTCGACACATCTTATAACAATATTCATATTAATTAAATTTTTATTAATGCATTTGAATGTGATGTTTAGATTAATTTGCTATATCATATCATAATTATTGTGATTTTTTAAAATTCATTATTCATAAAAATTTGACACATATATATCTTATAAAAATATTCATATGAATTACATTTTTATTAGTGAATTTGAGAACGACAATGGAGAACACAATAGAATAAATTAAGATATATATATATATAAGACAATCTTTGTCATACAAAATGGAACAGTTATTGGTGTCCCTTTCTCTTTCAATTGGGACACTATGTCCATTACATTAAATAAAATGTCTGATCATAGAAAAATATTTCAAAAAATACACCGCCTTGCTTTGATATCCAAACATAGTGATCATCATTCTTCGCTTGAACTGTTGTCACTGCTAGAGCTACTTCCATCATGACTTGGGTTAATTTCAAGAATGTTTTGTTCATGATGTTGATTGTTTTCTTCTTCTTCACCTTCCATCTACAAACATAAAAATAAACTGAAATGAGTTTATATACATCGGTGAGAATAATGAAAATTGAAATATTAAATAATATACATCAATATAAATCGAAAAGAAAAATTATGTACCATAGCAACGATTGATTCATAAACTATACACATTCTTTCCAAACCATGTACCATGCCATCTTTCAAAATTTCATCTGTTGGCGTAGTTCCATATTTTGTTTCCTGCAAGTTTTATACCCAATAACAAATCATATATTTAATATAAAAGATTTTTTTTTTCTATTAATTATATACAGAGCTAAGTAAAACAATATCGATAGATGCTTACAAATTCCACAATTAATTTCTGATATGCCAACATATACTCACAACCCATATTTAACCCAATTTCAATCAATTCTTCTGATGGTTCTTCTTTGTATGTTAGCACCTGTTTGAAGACATTCAATGATGATTTTTGTAAAAAAACTTAAAAATACAAAAATGAAATCTAGTTAAGTTGTTATAAGGAAGTAATAATTACTCACAAACTTAGATATCAATCCTTTTCTTCCTTGTCGTCCTGTTTTATGTGTTGAATGGGTTCCATTTTCTTTTATTTTCTGCAAGAAAATTCTTGAAAAATAATATTTAATGCTAAATTGTTTATTTATTGTACCTAATGATCGAAAAATTCAATGATTACATATTACATATGAAGCACGTTTTTGTTGAGATGACTCCTCCTGCGATGCAATTTTGTCCATTTCTTTGATCGTCTCCTTGTACACCTTTTTGGACATTCCTACTGGAATATTTCTAATATCACCTCATTCATATTTTGAGATTTTCATAATCTTCCTGAAAATGTAACATGATAATAAACTATTTGATTTTTATATTGATATATGAAAATTAAATATAACAAAAGTGATATTTAAAAACAATTCTAGACAAAAATTTAAAGGAATATTAATTTTCCGTTCCTTCTTTTTTGTTGTTGTACGTTTTTGCTATTAAAAGTCTGACATGTCTCATTGACCAATTCTCTAGAAACTCTTCCTGTAGTTTAGATAAAATTTGGTTCTTGGAATCATTGGATTGGTTTTTGTATTGTAAGTGGAAAGAACTTCTATACATTCGTTCCACTAGATCCCTCAAACTTTTGTAAAATTTTTCCCCCCTTTCGTTAACCTCTAGCACCACTCCAGATTGGCTAAGGAGCAATTCATTTTCATTTGCATGTTCTATTTTTTTTCTTTTCTTAGAACAAAATTCCTTTTCTGAGTTGTTGGTCCCTGTAGAGCATTAAACAAATGTGAATTAATAGACTGTTTGACACATGTTATCTAATAATTTTAAGTATATTATTAATGAAAAATTTAAAAAAAACTCTTATTGGATCGATATTATTTTTTCATTCACCTGATTCATACTTTTGCAATTTTTCCATCAAGATTTTATGCTCTTTTGGTCCTAGATCATAAATAAACTTATTGAACTTCGTCATTTTGTGGCTCTGCATGAGACATAGTAAACAATACATATTAGTTAAACTTACATGTAGTTCAAAAATAATATTTTTTGTAAAGAATTTACAAAGAACTTGTCTTTTTTTCTTTTCTTGATGTGTTACCAGTATTTTTGTTTCTTGATCTCTTGTCAGCCATTTCTTTATCAATCTGAAACCTGTACCATATCATTCATTAATATATTTATAAATACATTGTCAACTTTTCAGGTAAAAAATAAATCTCAATAAACTGGTGCACCTTTCATGATGTATACACCGATGTCAGTGTGTGGGGATATTATAAATGCACTGCACAAACAGTATTATAGATCGTACAGTGCATGGGGGAATTATAAACGCACCTCACAAATAGTGTAATAGACCATACGGTGCTATCCTCGTAACATAGAGCATCGGTGCCCTATTTTAGATATGGCACATTGATTTACAAAAAATGTTTTTAAAATTTTTATTACACAGTACTTGCATGGTGCGTTGTATAATATAGTGCACTAGTGCACTCGGTTACGTAGGGTGCACCGATAAAAAAAAATCCATTTTTTCCAAAAATTCACGCAAGGGTCGACATGGATTGGGATCTGACTATGTAAGTTGTCTCGTGGGATAAATTTCAATATAAAATGAAAATCCCTAATTCTGAAATCACAGAAACAGGGAGAAGAAAGGGCAAAAAAAAAAATGAAGGGTTTAGGAGAAAAATAGATAAAACTGCAGAAAAAGTAAAACAAATAATCAAATTTAATCACGAGATCATTTGAAATTCTATGCTACAGGGTTTGAATCACCAGAAGTTTGGATTATGATTTTCTGAATACTTCTATTCGAACGTATTTCACTGCTCCATAGTGCTCTCGTGCTCTCTTGCTCCAGGTATGTCTCCTGCAAATCTCTGCTGAAAATATTAGCAAAAATAGTGAAATAATGAAAATTTTTTAAACGCATTATAGAGAATATTTCCCTTCATGGGACCTACCAGCCTAATCAACAATGTCAATTGATCTTTCTCTACTATCCTTATGGGAATGAGAATCCTTCCCTTCATGGTGCCTCTTGGCTTTATCGATTGCCGCGATTGATCTTTCTCTACTGTCCAATATTTCCCTGCCATCCTTGTAAGAATGAGAATCGTTACCTTCATGTGATCTCTTAGCCCATTCAGGAGACTCAGTTGATCTCTCTCATGTGCGTCTCATATTTTTCATAAACCTTTTCTCCTTTTGTAATTTTTCGAGCTCTGTAGCCATCTGCATCCCTGTCAGTGTCTTTGTCCGTCTTTCTATTTGAATCACTCATTTTATCTGCTATAAAATTCTCTGCCGAAATTTTAACTCTCATCTTTTCAAACCCTCATCTCCTCAAAAAAATTCTTTCTCGCGATTCGAACCCTCTGCTGCTCTAGTACGCGGGGTTTTATAGGCGCACCAGCACGATTCGTAAGATCACGGTTTATGTTTTGGAGCAGTGTTTTATGACGCACCGATGCGGAAGATTTGTGAAGCATCGATGCATCTTAGTACTAAGATGCACTGGTGTGGGTTATGATTATAAGCGCACCAGACGAAAAACCAAAAATCTCCGCTAGAAATGGTGTACTGTATAAAGTTATTTTTTTTGTATGTAAGATCATAATAAAATAATTATAATTCTAAAGTAAATGAATTTATTTGCGTTATTTTTTAAACTTTATTATGTTACAAAAATTCATATTATTCAAGATTTATTATTTTACAATTATTTACAAATTTACAAATTTACAAATTTTAATAAAATCATTTCACATTAATATAATTAAAATTTTCAGATTAATACAATTAAAATTTTACAAATATTTTACATAGAATTACAACTTTACAATTACAATCATTTCACAGTAATACAATTAAAATTTTATAAATACTTTACATACAATTAAAATTAGAATTAGAATTACATTTACAATTACAATTACAATTTTACAAATATTTTACATACAATTACAATTAAAATTACAATTACAAATACAATTACAATTAAAATTACAATTACAATCATTTCACAATACATTAAATATTACAATTACAATTAAAATTTTACATTAAATATTTTACATACAATTACAGTTAAAATTACAATTACAAATACAGATACAATTTTACAATTTTACATACAATTAAAATTTAAATTTCAATTACAATCACGACATAATATTTAATAAATATCATGGTCATTTAATATTAAATTAATTAATAAACATCACGATCATGATAAGAATCGTACAAATATCATATTCGACTAAAAAACACATTCAAATTTACTAACATCATCATGATCATGATTATCTAACAGAACACAATTAGCATTGTATAACATCATCACAACACAAACATCAAATATACATATCATGTCAAATAACTCATGCTATCACATACACATCTATCTGCAAGCTGCACATTACATGAACATATCTAACATGACCTAATAATATACACATCATGATGATCACCAACATGTAAATTAAGTACAACTACAACATGAACATAAAATACATGGACCATATCTATATATATATATATATATAGATAGATAGATATATAACTGAATAATGCTAAAAATATACAACTTTAATATTAATGTCATGGATCAGTTGGTGGTACAACATCAATAGAAGTACTAGTCGAGGCCTCCTCATTCAATGGTGCAGCCTCGACGGTCAATGGTCTAGCCTGCTCATGATCATGAGTATTGTTGGATGCTACAGGCTGTTGACTGGACGTGGCCAATGGTCCAGTGTCATCTCCATGATGCCTGCTGCTAGATGCTAGTGGAGGCTGCTCATCTGGTGCAGCAGGAGGTGAACGAGCATGAGATGATGAGTCGTTGCTCGCTGACTACTGATCATGTGTTGTGTCTCGAATATGCCTATAATGTGCAACGGTCCTCCTCAGCTGCGTAACTAAGGTCGCCGCTCCTATGACATGCTGCATCAGCCCATACATGTCACGCGGCATGCTTCTCCACATTTGTAACAACCTACCATCGGCTTGTATGTCTCACATATGGGTGGGTCTGATACCCACCTCAGCAATCAATGAAATCAGTTGGTCGCCCAACAACATCTTGTATCTAGTATCAAGTCGACCACTTCTAGAAAAAGGCGGTACTGGCGCACTAGCAGGACGAGGTCTCTCTCCATCGGCCCCTTGATGATCCTCATCATCTGGCATGCCCTGATCGTCATCAGGATCCACACCTGGATCATATGGTGGTGCCAACATGTCCTCACCATCAAAATACCCATTTCCTGCAAAATATGTACAAGTACACAAGAATAATTATACAATTTCATTGCATAATTTAATAAAAACAAGTTAAAGAACATGTTAGAATAAATTTAATTAAAACATTAATATTACCTCTATCATCTGACGGCTCATCAGCTATGAAGAGGATGTTGGGACACTGTCACCAATCCAATCTAGCATAAGGACAGGTGACCATAATGGAGGGATGCAGCTCATCAAGACTGGCTAGCAACTCTAGTGCATCATGCGATATCCTAGCTGGAAACACAGTCTCACCCCTATTGGGCATCATCTGCCCCCACATGTGCATCTGTGCCTCGAACATCGACCTATGAGGCTGCTGAACAAAAGTAGGCCTCTTCTCTAGAAACCTCTCAAAAAATAAACAAAAAATCTCTAAAGAAAAAGGGAAGTTGACCCTCCCTTGTGCATGAGCATGACATCTATATAAGGCTGTATAAAACTACCACAAAAACATGGTAGACCACCTAACAAGTTGTGGCTCCTATACTAAAGAATCAACATAATATAGAAGCGAGAAACTAATTCGTTTCTTGTCACTGGTGTTGTGTGAAATGGTCGAAATGGGAAGTGAGAGGCATTGCACCTCAACATGTAGGAAGAACAAGAAGGCAGGAAGGATGAATAGGTTGCTTAGTGGATGAGCAACAGTTTCAGTAGGGGGTGATGGTGGTCCTCTAAATTAGACATAAATTAAGGCCCATATAACCATTCTTAGGCCCATCTACCTTCCTTATGCACATGAAAATATATATTAAATCTTTCCTTCTGCACTTAATGATGTTTTCTTATGCTTTAATATTTTCTTATGAAGGTTTAAAGGTAATTGCATATTTGTGCCTAATAATGGTTATTTTTGTAGAATAAAGTGAGAATATTTGGCAGATTATGCAGATATGGAGAAGGAGATAATTTAGGGACTTGCTCCCTGCCACTAGAAGATCAATATTGAAGAATAAATGAGCACAATATCAAGAAATTATTGAGAAATCCTGGAGAGATTCAAGGGATTTGTCCATCTTGCTTAACTATCAAAGGCAGCAAAGCAAATTGAAGACAATGTGCACTCAATCTATGTTTACTTGGAGTCAAGTGGACTTAATCACTATTTTCAAAGGAGTTGTTGGTAGTTTCCCTGTAGAATAAATAGAGCAGAGCTAGAGCTAGGAAGGATTTGATTCTATTGTGAGCTTTGCTGCAAGCTATTGAACTCTTGATTATTGTACTCAGGGATTAAGCTTTAAGAAATGTACGAGAATATTATTTCATGAAATGAGAAGACTAATTTCATTTTACTAATTTAAGTTTCAGAGAGCTAGGCATGTGGGTTAGGGCCCAATCCATGTGCCTCAACCTCTCTATTGTACTTGTTCTGTTCTTGTTGTCAGTAGATCTACTTCCGATAGTTTCATTGTTGTTTAGTTTTTCTTTTAGTGTGTTTTTGTAGGATTCATTTGCTTATGAGTAATAGAATAGAGGAGAAAACTCTAAAAGTTGTGGATCAATACCTCCCTTCCCATCTCGAGGAGGGTGAACCTTCCCACAGACCCAAAAATTGATTTCTCTTCACTATTTTTGAGAATAGGGTAAAGTTGAATTACCATCTTCATCCTTCCTTTTGTACTTTATTTTCATGCATTCGTCTATTTTTCATGCATGTATCAGCAGGGTTGTTTGCAGTAATAAGCGTCAAAAGTTCCAGATATTTTATTCAATTGCTCCACATCATTTTCCAGTTCCTCTCCATCTCTATGTTATGCTTCTGAACCTTGTTGTTGTGCCTCCATTACCCTCCTTTCTCTCTTCTTATCAGCTGTCGCACCCTTTTTATTCACAAAAACCATCAAAGTTGGACCTCCACCTTTACTCCTCAAAACTCCCGCTACCGTACTTCGCTCATTGCAAATCACATTTTCTAATGGTTTTCGTTAATACTTCCACTTCCGAACCCAGATTGCAATATTACTGTAGCATTCTGCCACGTCACCCATGGCATTTTTCACTTCAAAAATTTTGGCCTTATCTCAATCGAATCATTGCACCTTCCCATATCGCACTTTGTACTTCGCAACCTTTTCTTTTCTTTTTTCCTTGAAAATAATTACCGCAATTCCATTCATATCGCATTTCGCACCTCGAAAAATTTTCCCTATTTCCTTTAAGACTTACCTCAATCCTTTTTCACAATTGCATTTCAAAACCTTTTCCCTTTTTCCTTTAAGACTTACCGCAATCCCTTTTCGCAATCACATTTCACAATCTCCATCTTCTCTCCATTAACATTTCCACACTCCCAACACCGATTGCCATATAATTAAAGCACTCTGCCACTTATCCTACTGCCACATAATTTGACTCATCGCATTTTTCATTTCACAATTTTTATCCCCATCACATATCGCATTTCACAAAGTTTCATTGAAGTGCGACAAACTTCACTGAGAACCCCTAGAAGTAGCACCCTTTCGTAGAGCGGAAGAGGATGACATCAGTAGAATGCATCTATTGTGTATATATCACTATCACCTTCAAGTTTGTATGAACCTCAAATTGATAAAGTAAAGTAGGGCAACCCATGGGAGTTGCAACACTCTTGGTGCAATACCAGGGCTCACCAAAGGGTGTGAAGCGTGTTTCCTATATCCACAAAAGATGTTCTGAGGTTCTTCCTTATCTGTTCGTGGGTAGTATAACAGTGGCTTGGAAGATTTCAATCCTCCATAATTGTGGAATCACACAAGTTCTGAATTATGTTGGCCTTGCCTGCATATAGAATTTTCCAAATGATTTATGCTACAGGACACTCTGGTTAGAAGATAGCCCAGGTGAGGATCTCACTTGCATTTTATATGATGTTTTTTATTTCATCGAGGAGGTTCGTGAGAAATAATATTGTAGGTTATTTCTGCATTTTTGCCAAGGGATTTCAAGATCTATAGCTCTTTTTATAGCATACTTGATGTGGAAAGATCACAACTCGTTTGAGGATTCTTATGCAATTTTCAAGGCAACAAGGTGTATTGCAAGCCCCAATATTTGTTTTGTTGTCCAGCTTCTGCAATGGAAGTCGAAAATACAAAACCCACCCAGCGAAAATTCTTTTCGCATGTATTGTGTGGCTCCTCACTCTTCATATGAGGCACTGCATCTAGTTGCCAAAACTGTGACCAACCCAAGTATTTGTTCTCTTGATTTGAGAGGAGTAAGCTTTAAAATCCAATTATCTTGCAAGCTATATATGGAGGGGAAAAAGATCTGATCTAGGGATGGTTGTTGTGGCAGAAAGAAGTGCTTTTAAACTTATTAGATATGAGCATGTACAAGACCCATTGGTATCCTTCAATGAAGGATTTAATCCAACAGAGCTTTGTTAAGATCTTGGAACAGGCAATGTGGAAGTTATATGCTCATTTTCTTTATGCTTGTCATGGTCCTTATTTTTATCACAATGGATTATTTTATAATGCATGACTGGGGACGCAGTATACTTTTTGGTATTATAGAGGAAATTGGGCTTAGTGACCACAGATGTTACCATTAATTTTGAATGCCAATCTGACAAAAGGATCATTTGCAATGGAGAGATACAAGTGCATTGTGAAAAGATTAGTTGCAATACAGAATATGGGATCTATGGATGTACTCTGCACTGATAAGATTGGTACACTTGCCATGGATCGAGTAGTGATGGTTCATCATCTTGACAACTGGGGCATTTCCATTGATAATATCTTGTATTTTACATATATTCCCATTATTTTCCCTATGCCTAGAAATTGAAGGGGGTAACTTTTATGATGCACAGGTTTTATAATGGGGGAGTTAACTTATTTTCACCTTCTAAGTGCACATTTTATTTGGCACATAATATGTCAAAGGGTGGAATTTATATTTTCCAACCATAAGTGCTCTTTTTTATGTATACATTATGTAAAGGGGGTTCTAAAACTTTGTAATTTTCCCTTTGTGTACATATTTGGCACATTAAATTGCTGGCAATTTCCATGTAAAAGGGACATAGTTGCCATCATGTTTTGGCATTAGAAAAATTGGCATGTACATTGTTGAATGCCATGTAAAAAGGCCATAGCTTCCACCATGAAATACATGATGTAAAAGATTCTTATGAAGCATTGTAAAAGGCTTGTTTTAGCCACTCTCATGTGAGGGAGAGTGAGAGGCGCATTTTTATGCATTAAGCCTTGTTGGCTTCTTTGTAATCAGGTTGAATGAGGCAATGTTCCTAAGCCATTTCAACATGTAAAATTGACCAATGACCTCTTGGAAAGTGTTTTAAACATGTATGATTAGCCACATGTCACAAATTTAGGAAGATGTGGGCTTTTGCATTCTGATTCTGAAGGACCGAGGTGAAGGGATCTTGAAGGGATGTTATTTTTTGTACATTTGGATTGCAGCTTTAGGAAGATGTTGGTTTGCATCCTGATTTTGAAGTACATCGGGTGAAGGAGTCTTGAAGGGATGTGCCTTTTCAAGCATTTCTGTTGCAACATTTGCAGGTGTTAGCTTGCATCCTGATTCCGAAGTATGTTGGGTGAAGGAGTCTTGAAGGGATGTGCCTTTTTAGATATCCGCATTGCAGCAATTGCAAGTGTTGGAATTGTGCTCTGATTTCGAAGTACGTCAGGTGAAGGAGTCATGTGGGAATGTGCCTTTTAGAGAAATTTTCATACAATTGATGATGGATTGAAGTTGATACTTTTGGAGACCAAAAGTTTCTTTATGGGGAGGTGTGATCCGAAAGGACCTTCACACATGAAAAGAGCTTTGCGCCATGTTGATTTGAAGTTGGTGACAAGTGCTTAAGTGGGTGAAATTATACTCATGCATTTAATTATGCATTTTATTAGCCTGTATTAAACCCATGCATTATTGATAATAAATGATTAATATTTGTGAGAGAATTTTTCTCACATATTATTCATTTAATGTAATTAGGGAACTTGGTTTTTATGTGAGAAACCACTTCACACCAATTCTCTATTTTCCTCAATTGTAGGTTGAGATAATCAAGGGTATGGTTGAAGAGTCTTTAGGTGGTTTTGAGACTTTTCCCCATTATGAGCCAAAGATTATTGAAGATCCTACTTTCAAAGATCTTGTATTTCCTTCCTTGTAATTAGGCCCTATTTTTGTGGGTATTATAATTAATTCTCTTTGTTGGAGAGTGCGTGAGGGAAAACTATATATATATTCCTTATGTGAGCCATGAGAAGGAGGAGAAAAAAAGAGAGAATACTTAGCCATTGGGAGACATAGTGCTTGGCTAATGCTCATCCATAGAGCTTGTATGTAAGAAAGTTGAATTTGAAGAAGAAACATAGAAGATTTGCATTCCAATTGAAGTAGATTCGGAGATGTAGCCCCAAAGAGATGGAGGGATGAACTCTGTTACCAATTGGTTATCTCTCTCTTACTTACGTGTTTGTGCTTCTTGATATGTTAAGTTTGTTTATTTAGGTTTATGTGTTTGCACTATAATCGATGGACTAACATGCTCATTTAAACCTGTATAAGCAACAGTCAATTAAAAATCTTCATACTGCACACGATGGTTAGAGTAGTACTCGACCTGTGATAGTATCATAAAGTGCGTTTAAATAGAATGAAAATGAAATTGTAATATGGAGCTACTTAGGGTTATAGTTTGTAAAAAAAAAATTCACTTACATCTAGGAAGACGTAGTTGTGACCATGTGCCCCGCCACATGCCCAACGAGTTTGTTTCCATAACTTCAATATTGTGTCTACAATTAGGTGCAAGGCCTGCACGAGGCCACCTAATGATCCACCATTTTAAATTTTGGAATGTGTAAGACTATCTCGCAGGCAGGTTCCTCTTCCTTAACCGAAAATCAATGCATAATGGAGTATGGATATCTCATATGGAGAGATAGAAGCATAATTCATTATGGACTCTCTGCAATTTTTTTCTTCGGGATAGTTCCCTTAGTGTTGATCCCTACCTTTCCTTAGAGTGTTGATCCAGGCAAAGGTAGCATAGAAGAGACCTATCGATTATGGACTCTATGCAATTTTTTTTTGCAAAAAAACATTCTCAGTGTTGATACCTCCCTTTCCTTAGAGTGTTGATCCTGGAAAGGCTAGCATAGAAGAGACCTAACGAGTATAGAGAAAAATCCATGCCAACCTCAGCTGGTTTTAAGTTGTCCTAATTGACTAAGTACACTACTAATTGAAGGTCAAGGGTACTACCTATCTCATTTGTGCAGGAAAGTTGAACCAGAAATGTAGGTAAAGTGATTAAATACAAAACTACCACCATGGCTGGCATGTTTGTTAATACTTCGCCATTGTTGTTGGTTTATGCAACAATACAACAGATAGGTAGGAGTTCAAAGCCATTATAAGCCATGGATAATCTAGCATTCTATATTAGATTGTGTAATGATTAAACAACCTAGTTCAAGGGGTTTCAAATGTCTTTAGTTTAATTTGCAGAGGGACTAACAAGTGTGTAGGTTTATGCTGTCTACCCAAGTATTTTATAGCAATTTTTATTTAAACAACTAAACTTAATTTTTTTTGGCAAAACAAATTTATATATGCAATAGGATACCATGTATACATGGAATCTAATTTGACAGGGTGATATTGTTATTAGACAGTGCGATACCACCTACTTTTTTTTCAATCGAAATTTGGAGCAGGGATCCCTGTGAAGGGAGAAGCAGCAAAATGCACCAACAACCAATAGCACTAGGCAAAAACAGAAAATTGCAGGACCAGCAACAAAAAACTTCGGTTCCATGAGAAGGGAAGCATAAAATAAGGATCGAGATGAAGAGGTTAAATAGAAGAGGAATGATAGATTACAAAGACATGTTTCTCTTAATGCGCATAGACAATGCATAAATATTTTGATCAGATCTGATTGTGGTAGATCAAAGATTAAATGCAACTGATGTGATTGCCGGAGAGTAGAGCTAGGCAGCATTGATGAGAGCGATTGTGGGAGAGCAGAGTTAGGCAGTGGTGTTAATGAGAATAATGACAAATTTGATTTCAGTAATGGGGAGAGTAAGTGTTAATGATAGAGATATTGTTAATCATAAATATTGAGTAGAGAGATCTAATTTCAGTAGTGGGAGTAATGGCCCTATTTAATTCCCCTGCTAATGATGACAAAGATAGAGTAGATACAGTAATGTGGTGAGAGAAATTTCTCTGTTAATTACAAAGACGGTGGATACCTAAGTAGGGTATGAGCACTGAGAGTTAGTATATATATGAATGTTGGTATATCTGTTATATTTTTTACTGTGGTGGTGGGTGGATAGCCAAGTAAAATATGGCATATAATCTTTAGCGACAGGTAAAATCTCGTTAGCGACAACTGTAGAGGACGATGAATCTCTACAGTGTTGCCACCAAGAACCCCACAATAGAATGCCTATAGACGTAAAAAATAATATTGAATAAAAAAACAAAAATAATAGTTCAATTCAATTTCTTAATACCATCCTACTTTTATTAATAAAACAAGAAGCATTTTTTTGGAAAAAATAACTATGTTACGTTAAGAAAATTATAAAATATAATTCAAATATAAGAAAAAAATTATATAAGAAAACAATTATCTTACGTTATGATTTATACTAAAAAAACAAAATATATATATATATATATATATTGAAAAAACGTTATAAAATGTTCCTTACTCTAGACATATTTATGTGTTTCGAATCTAGGGCAAAATTGTTGTCCAGCTACGAGTCTATTCATAGCAAAGTTGGGTACGGTGACAAAGTAATCAAATCTAGAACATTCTATCAAACGATTCTATTGCATCACTAAAAGCTTATATTTTTTAAAATAGTGTAGAATGCTATTAGATGGCTTATTCTGGACCTATCTCTATCCATAGGGGCTTATGCTTAAAATGTAGGTAGCTTGACTAACACTCATTTCCTCCTTTCAACATTTTGCAGTGCAGGTCTAAAATGTAATGATAAGTATGTATTTGTGAATAGAGTAATCATAAGTCTGTATTTGTGAATATAATAGTATTAAAAACAGTAATTTCCTTATTAACAATAACTTTATTATTAAAAAAAAAGGTGTAAAATGACAAACTGCAGTTGCAAATAGTAAAGTAACTTGTTTCTAATAGTAAAGTAACTTGACTTAACTATATTTTAGAATTATTTCTATATTGAAAAAATAATACTAAAATAGAATCCTGAGTGTATGTACTTGTCAATAGGATAGTAAGTAATTTTAGACTTGTGAATAGAATAGTTATTAAATTTCATATATATATTTTTAAAAATTGAAAAATTATATTAATTTTGAATTATACTAAATTTTGATATTAATTTTGTTAGTAATTATATTTAAATATGTATGAAATTATAATCCACTATATTTTCTGTACACATACATATATATGATAGCGCAATAACTAGGCCAATAGCTTTTCAGAATGAAAACATTTGAGCATAAAGGTCGTCTAAGGTTATTCTTTGCGAGAGCCTCGCAACAATATGCTATCATTTGAGGTGCACATTCTGGTGGTGTCTGTTCCATCAGAGGGCTACCTCAATCCATTACTACAACTTTCCAAACAACTCATCTCAAATAAAATGAGGGTCACATTTGTCACAACCGAGGGCGCCCTTGACCATATTTTACAAGCTCAACATACTGTGTTAGCCGGGACCTTAGAGCCCTATATGCATTTTCAGTTTGAAACAATCTCAGATGGTTTTCCACTGGATTTTGATCGCTCGAAGGACATAGAGCTGGCCTTCGACATGTTGTGTAAGAACGAGGCACTTATGTTGGAAAATATTATAGAGAGGCTAAACAATATAACTTTTATTGTTTACGATTCGTTGTTTCACTCTATTACACATGTTGCAAAGAAGTTTAATATTCCTATAGCTGCTTTCTAGATGCAATCATGTGCAAGTTACTCCATCGATTACCATTTCAGAATGAGATTGGGTATGTTTTCAATTACCAAAACTGCATCATGTTCATAAACTTCTATGTCAATCCCATTTTTATTGAATGTTTTTTCTTGTCTTCAGAAAAAGGGCAAACCGAAGGAGACAATGTTGGAAATTAATCTCAACCACCGCAGTAAATGAACTGGCAATAACCATACCTCAGTTAGTGTTTTGCATATTGTGGTTTGCGTGTGCAGAGAAGGACAAGTTCTGAGCAAAGGACAATTACCCATTCCACAACAGATTAAATAGATCAAATTCAAATGGGAGTTAATAAATTGTTATTAAATGAGCATGGAAAAATATTTAATCCGAAAGTTATGTTTAGTTCACGCAAGTTCTGTAATGTCCAGTAAATGATGTCTGCCCATGCTTTGTATTAAATTTGGTCTGTCATGAATTAAATGTCTTAGTATATATGTTTATATTTTACAAGTCTAGAGCAGAGAGAGAGCAAGAAAAAATATAGTGTTGTGTAATGTGGTGGATGTAAGACTGGAAAGACAAGTGGAGAAAATCATGGAGTGAATTTTGGTGGGTGCGTGAAAACAGTTTTACTGTGTGTTACTCCACAACCCTGGTGAATGTAAATCCAAGTAAGAATTCTTGTTTTTATTGTGAAGGAGTTGCAATCTCCATATGTTGATGTATTTCATGTGTTGAAGATTTAATATAAAGTTTGGTTAGTTGCGATATAGTTCTATAATTTTCGCGTATGTGTTTTAGCGCAACACTATGTTTTACTCTGTTTCACCGTGAGTAAAATTAGTTGATTATATTTGCTCCTCTCTATAGTTGCGATTTTAATCTCCGCCACTCTATATTGAAAAGAGGATTCATATGATCTGATTTCCGCAACTATATGGTATGGATTAAGTGAATTCTGCAACTTTTTGTAAACTTTAGTAAATGTGTTGTCTTGGTTAAAGAAATTTCCGTAACTCTGTGTGAACTCCATGTGTTGAGGGAAAAGTATTTACTCCCTTTGTCTTTAAAATTTATAGCATGGTATCGGAGCAGGTTTAAAATCTCAGTAAAATATAGTGTTTTTACTGAGTAGTTAAAAGGAGTTCTAAAAATTTTTGTGGAACGTATTCTCCAACAGTGAGAAAGTTTTCACGCAATAAGAAAGTTGTTTACACAGTAAAAATGGCAGCAAAAATCATAAGCTTGACTAATCCACAAACACCACAGTTTAATGGCAAAAATTATGATTATTGGGTCATTATGATGAGAGCCCTGTTTGCTTCACAAGATATATGGGAGCTGGTGGAACAAGGTTTCTAAGAACCAGCAGATGCAGCAGCACTGGTTGCTTTGACAGCAACAGAGAGAGATGTTTTGAGAGATAACAAGAAGAAGGACAAAAAAGCCCTCTTCTATCTCTTTCAAGCAGTGCATGAGAGTATATTCCCAAGGATTGCAGCAGCAACAAGGTATAAGGAGACGTGGCATATTCTCGAGACAACCTATAAATGCATGGAGAAGGTGAAGACAACAAAGCTACAAATGCTGAGGAGAGACTTTGAAACTCGCTGTATGAAAGAGACTCATAACATAGAATCATTCTTCACACGTGTGATTGGGTTGGTTACCCAGATAAGGTTTCATGGAGAGACACTTGAGGAAAGAATAATAGTGGAGAAAATCTTGAGAAGTCTACCCTCAAGATATGATGCCATAGTAGTTGCAACAGAAGAGACAAACGATCTCTCACAATTTTTCAGTGGATCAGTGTTAGTATGAATCTCTTGTCGAAATGTACGAAAAAAGACCAGTTTAGCTACGCATAACAAATAGCCCTAACATCAAATATGGCTACCAATATCTTCAGATCTGCAGTTATTTGATCAAGACAAATGCTACACAAATCCAAATCTATGCATAAAAAGACATTAAGCAGTAAAAATGAGATTTTTCTCCATGCATCCAATAGACAAGACAAGAACAATATTTTTGAAAGAATTTTTATATTAAGGGCACCTGGGAGGAAAAAAAGAAAGGTGTTTCTGATTCTCCTCAATGGGATGGGTTCTTGAAAGTCCTCAGCACTTCAGATCTAGAATTTCTCTCTCTTGTTGGTGTAGAAAACCCCAACAAACATAGAACTCAAAGGGAGCTCACAAAGTGAAATAATGGAAAATTTGACAATGGTAATGGCTCAAAGTCGGACCAAGAGCATAGATCCAGAGTGATCTAATAGGCAACAAAAGGTGACAAATGAATGGGAAAACCCTTCTATTTATAGCAAAATATTGGGTCATTCTAGATCTTGGTGCATGATTAAAATAATATTAACCAAATATAGATCCACCTTTTATGGAATATTTTATTCTATTTGTTGGAGGGAAAAGGTTTTTGATTTAGGTCAAATCCCTTTATTTGTAAATAATAAATAAATAAATGATTTGTTTATTATTTTAAGGAAGTGGTTGAATGATAATTAAATAAATAATGATTTATTTAATTATTTATAAATGATTTAGTCATATTTAACAAGGAATATTATTTAAATAAGATTTAAATAGTTATTCCTAGAAAATAATAAGATAGATAAGGATTTATCTAATTGATTTTTTTGTTTTGGGTTAAATATGACGAAGAATAATAATTAAATTATTGTTTAATTAATTATTCCATGAGGAAAATCAAACAAATATATATTTGTTTAATATTTCCCTTTGGGTTTTCCTATTTAGACCATAAACAACCTAATAAATGTGTTTTATTAAGTTATTTTACATAGTGAAAGCAATTTTACTTAGGGTAAAATTGGTCTTACATGGTGTACTTGGGTCCATCTAATGATAATAGGTTAGATGACCAAAAAATGGTGTAACAATGAGCTTTGTGCATCTGTGATGTCTCATGGACATAGAATAAACAGAATAGTGGGCTCCTCATTGGAGCATGCATTCAAGACATAGATGTATTTTGGAAAAGGTAGAGGTCAAGGAAGATCAAACTACCGAGGAAGAGGAAGAAGCCCATAGAGAGGTGGAAGAAGCATCCCTGCAAACACAAGTGGAAGGGGCAGCAATCAAAATCAAAGCGAAGGCTCAAGCCAAAATCAAGCACATGGACAAAGGTGTGAGAAATCCCTAGTCCAATGTCATTATTGTAAAAAGTATGGGCATTATGCATATGAATGTAGAAAGAAAAAAAATGACATGAATAATATGCAAAATGAAAACTTTGCAAAAGAAGATAAGAACCAGAGTAATGTGTTTCTAACATGTAATGTAGCACAAGAAAAACAAGATGATGTATGGTTTTTAGACTCAGGTTTTAGTAACAACATGACTGGAAACATAACAATGTTTGCAAATCTTGATGAGAATGTGAAGTTTGAAGTGACAACAGGGACTGATACCAAAGTATTTGTCATGGGAAAAGGAAGAGTGTCAATATTAACAAGGAAGGGAGAAAAGAAATTTGTCCCAGATGTATATTATGTACCTGACCTGAAATGTAACCTTATGAGCATTAGACAACTCGTGAACAAGGGCTACAATTTGTTTTTGAAGAATGATGTGTGTACTATCATGGACATACCTCCAAGTAAAAGGGTCATTGTAGAAGTGCACATGACAAAGAATGGGATGTTTCCTCTCAAGCTTAGAACATACTTGAAGGAAGGAGGTGTGGTAGCAGTAGTCACACAAGAGGTCTTTCAAGAAGAAGTGAAAGATGAAAAATGGTTATGGCATTTGATATTTAGACATCTCAATTTTGGGGGTTTGAACCTCTTGCATAGAAAAGGCATGGTAAAGGGATTACCACTCATAGAAAAACTGGATAGCCTATGTGAAGGACGCATCTTGGGAAAACAACATAGAGAATCATTCCTAATAGGGAAGAGTATAAGGGCAAAGGCAAACTTAGAGATTGTCCACTCAGATTTGTGTGGACCAATGCAAATGCCATCTTTAGTTGGAAGAAATTATGTTTTGACATTCATAGATGATTACACCATAAATACATGGGTGTATTTCTTAAAATAGAAGAGTGAAGTTTTTGAACAGTTCTACCACTTCAAAGCTCTTGTTGAGAAGTAGAGTGGGCACTACATCAAAGTGTTGAGAACTGACAGAAGTGGAGAATATATCTCCAAATATTTCCTATGTTTCTGTAGGGAGAATGGAATACACAAGCAGTTTACCACAAGGTACAGACCACAACAAAACGGTATTGTAGAAATGAATAATATGACCATCATGGACATGGTCAAAAGTATGTTGAAGGAAAAACATTTTCCAAATGAGTATTGGGTTGAAGCTGTCAATTGTTCATCGTATATTTTGAATAGATGCCCAACCAAAGCTGCTATAAATAGAGTTCCAGAAGAAGCATGGAGTGTAACAAAGAATTTTGTCACTCACATGAAAGTATTTGGATGTGTGGCATATGCACATGTCCCGGATCAACTAAGCAAGAAATTGGACAACAAGGGGGAGAAGTTTATCTTTTCTGGATAAAGTGATGAGTCCAAGGCATATAAACTCTATAATCCATCCACCAAAAAAGTTATAATCAGTAGAGATGTGCATTTCATTGAATAAGAAGCTTGGGTTGGAAGCTTAGAGAAAAAAGTAAACGTGAAGACATGTGTGTCTCGCGAAGAGCAAGAGGAATGCATAGCAGCAAACAATTCCTCCACGGTGGTTCCTCCTCCACCAGCTACATATGCACAGTAGAGCACACCAAAAGCTGGAAACAAGACAGCCTTGAGAAATCAAGGAAGTGCTTCTCCAAGCATTAGGGGAATTTTGAGGTCTAAAATGGGCCTCCTAAGGGAATTATAAAATAATAGTGGAAAAAATCAAATAAGATTTGATGACATCATCAAATTTTAGAGGGAAAAATGAAAAAACTACTTTTTCAATTCATATTTTCAACTTATCTCCCAAAGTTTTTACTCAAATTTCAAGCGGGAGTACTCATTGGATGCGGAATTTAATTCCCCATCCAAGGAGTACCCATGTTGCATACTTTCGATGGGTCCTACTACACGAAAAATGAGAAATACATAAAAAAACGTGATTACAATCACGTTTTTTATGTATTTCTCATTTTTCGTGTAGAAGAGTTCATCGAAAGTATGCAACATGGGTACTCCTTGGATGAGGAATTAAATTCCGCATCCAACAATTACTCCCGCTCGAAATTTGAGTAAAAATTTTGGGAGATAAGTTTAAAATACGAGTTGAAAAAGTAGTTTTATTATTTTATTATTTTTTAATATTTTTACTTTTTTACTCCAAAAATGGTGAATCATCCATTATGGATGACATCATCATCTTGAATCATATTGGTTGTTATAAAGTTTATTTTTGTTGTACATTTTTCTTATGAGGCCCATTTTAGACCTCAAAATTCTAATGCGCCTACAAGGATTAGAAACTCCCTTGAGTTCAAGTGGAACTTCAAGCACACCAAGAAGACCAAAATTTAGAAATATAAGTGAAATATATCAGCAAGATGAAGCTGATAACAACGCTGGTATAAATTCATTATTTTCATTATTTTGTCATGTAGATGACCCAATCCTTTTTGAATATGCAATCAAGGAAGAGAAATGGGTTGCGGCAATGAATGAAGAGATAGAAGTAATAGAAAAGAATGACACATGGGAGTTAGTGGACTTCCCGCAAGGTAAAGAAGTCATTGGAGTGAAGTGGGTCTATAAGACCAAGAGCAATGTTAAAGGCAAGATTGAAAAGCATAAAGCAAGGCTCGTTGTCGAAGGTTACTAGCAGCAGCATGGAAGAGACTATGCGGAAACATTTGTGTCATTTGCGAGGATGGAGATAGTGCATACAGTGTCGTCAATTGTAGCACAAAAGAAATAGAAAGTTTATTAGATGGACGTAAAGTCAACGTTCTGGAATGGAGTGCTGAAAGTGGAGGTGTATGTTGCGCAACCTCCTGGCTATGAAATAGAAGGTCAATAACACAAGGTGTGTAGGTTTTGGAAAGCTCTCTATGGGCTGAAACAAGCACCATGTGCATGGTACAACAGGATAGATGCTTACTTGCTGGAAAATGGGTTCGACAAATGTGATGGTGAACCTACTCTCTACATCAAAGAAAGTGACGGTAAGATTCTTATTGTCATTTTGTATGTAGATGATTTTATTTTTACAGGAAGTGATGATTTTCTCATCGTTGATTTCAAAGAAGTCATGAAAAGTGAGTTTGAAATGACTGAATTGGGGTTTTTGAGATACTTCTTGGGCATAGAAGTAAAGAAAAATGAAAATGGAATTTTTATTTCTCAAGCAAAGTATGTAGAAGAAATTTTTGAGAGGTTTAATATGCAGAACAGCAAGCCATCACCAACTCCAACTGTCATGGGGTTGAAGTTGAGCAAGGAATATTGCAGCAGCAATGTTAATCCGACATTATACAAGAGCATGGTGGGAAGCCTAATGTATTTGACCATAACTAGGCCTGATATAATGTATGCAGTGAGTTTGGTGTCGAGGTTCATGGAGACACATTTGCAAGCAACGAAAATAATTTTAAAGTATGTCAATGGGACAAAGGAGTATGGCATTTTGTACTCTGAAACTGATGATTTTAGGCTGATTGGTTATGCTAACAGTGATTGGGCAGGAAGTATTGGTGACAAAAAGAGCATGTCAAGATATGTTTTTCATTTGGGTTCGGGAGCCATTTCATGGGCTTCCAAGAAGCAGTCGATAGTGTCATTGTCAACAGCAGAAGCTGAGTATGTCACCGCAATAGTAGCATCATGTCAACCAGTTTGGATGAGAAGGATGTTGCGGGAACTATGTAATGAACAAGATGGAGCAACCACTATTTTCAACAGTTCAACAATTGCACTATCAAAGAATTATGTCTTTCACAAAATGACAAAGCGTATTGACGCCAAATATCATTTCATAAGAGAATTGTTTAATAACAGTGAGATTGTGTTGCAGCATTGCAGGTCAGAAGAATAATTTGCAGACATCTTCACAAATCCATTGTTACATGAACATTTTTTTTTATCTCAGAGATTGTTTGGGAATGGTCAATGGCGGAAGTTTCGATTAAGGGGGAGTGTTGGAAATTAATCTCAACCACCGCGGTAAATGAACTGGCAACAACCATACCTCAGTTAGTGTTTTGCAGGTTGCAGGTTGCATGTGCAGAGAAGGACAAGTTCTGAGCAAAGGAAAATTACCCTTTCCGCAATGGATTAAATAAATCAAAGTCAAATAGGAGTTAATACATGGTTATTAAATGAGCATGGGAAAATATTTAATCCGCAAGTTATGTTTAGTTCAAGAAAATTCTGTAATGTCCAGTAAATGATATCCGCCCATGCTTTGTATTAAATTTGATCTCTCACGAATTGAATCTCTTAGTATATATGTTTAGATTTTACATGTAAGTCTAGATCAGAGAGAGAGCAAGAAAAAAGATAGTGCTGTGTAATGTGGTGGATGTAAGTCTGGAAAGACAAGTGGAGAAAATCGTGGAGCAAATTTTGGTGGGTGCGTGAAAACAATTTTACCATGTGTTACTCCGCAACCCTGGTGAATGTAAATCCAGGTAAGAAGTCTTGTTTTACTTGTGAAGGAGTTGAAATTTCCATATGTTGATGTATTTCATGTGTTGAAGATTTAATATAAAGTTTGGTTAGTTGCGATATAGTTCCAGAATTTTCACATATGTGTTTTACCGCAACACTTTGTTTTACTCTATTTCACCGTGAATAAAATTAGTTGATTATATTTTCTCCTCTCTATAGTTTCAATTTTAATCTTTGTCGCTCTGTATTGAAAAGAGGATTCATATGATTTGATTTCTGCAACTATATTGTATGGATTAAGTGAATTCCACAACTCTGTGTAAACATCAGTAAATGTGTTGTCTTGGTTAACGTAATTTCCGCAACTCTGTATGAACTCCGTGTGTTGAGGGAAAAGAATTATTCCCCTGTGTCTTCAAATTTTGTAACAGACAAAACGATGACCGTCATAGAAATACCCTGAATACTGCCATTGAATCTCTCCGACTTGCCATCTATTTTGCAACTTTCGAGTCCCTACGGATTTCTGCTGAGACTCCTAATGGATCTGTTTAAAACATTTTCAGAGGTAGAGTGGGTTCTGGGAAACTCGTTTTCCGAATTGCAATTGGATGAAATAAATTCAATGAAATCAATAGATCTGATTCAAACTGTTGGCCCTCTCATACCCTCCGCATTCCTGGACGGACACAATCCCCAAGACATAGAGCGGGTGGCACACTTGTGCGAAACCACAAACTACATCGATTGGTTGAATATGAGGGAACCGAGGGAACCCGCAAGAGTTGTATACGTTTCTTTGGGAAGCCTAGATATTCTTTCAAAATAACAAACTGAAGAGATAGCTCTTAGGCTAAAGGCTACTGGATATTCCTTCATATGGGTTATTCTTCCACCTTCTTCCAAAGGGGATATTAACAGTGAAGAAAACTTGCCTGAGGGTTTTCTGAATGAAATCTCTGATCAAGGGCTAGTCATTCGGTGGTGTTCACAGCTACAAGTGCTTTCTCATGCGTCCGTCGATGCCTTTATGAAACATTGTGGATGGAATTCAACCCTGGAAAGCGTAGCCTTAGGGGTCCTCTTGTGGGTGATTCATCAGTTTGCAGATCAACCGACTAATTCCTCATACATTGTAGGGAAATGGAAAACAAGGTTGAGATTGAATACACGATCAGCAGACGGAGTTTTATGGAAATAATAAGTGGAGAAATGTGTAAGCTTGGTTATGGAAAGCCAATTGGGTGCCAAGCTAAGAAGAAACGCTTTTTGGTGGAAGGTATTATCAAGAGAGGCAATGTTGGAAGGTGGAACTTCAGGCAAAAACTTTGAAGAATTTGTCCAGGAGATTACTGCCAAGGTAGCATCAATGTCGCTATAGAGATTTACAATTACATGATTTTTAAATAGGAGACCATAAATTCCTAGAGTTGCATTTAGGTTATGAAATCAGTGATTTTATTATTATTACTATTTTTATTATTGGAACGGTCAACTGTAAGAAGGCTTAAAATAATCTGGGTGAAGGAATCCCTTATTCCATATGCTATAGAACTATAAACACGATCAATTTCTAGATGTAATTTGTTTCTCTTCATTTGACAGAATTTCTTTCACCGTGATAATATAAACTTATTAACGCAAGTATATTAGTTAATTTTATCTAAGTTAAAGAATCCCTTATTGCATATGCCATATAACAATAATTTACAACCTTTCCACATCATTTGAAAATTTTTCTTTAGTTGTGATAACAAAAGATTTATATTTCAGTCTAATTCAATTAATTAAAAATAGAATTTTGATTGTTAACCTTGCACAATTGAGGTTCTTTAAAATAAAAATCCAAGGTGCTAAATCTATATATATACAATAAAAAAGGGTTTAAATAACAAAAATCAAGACTAAAAGTCTAACTAAGAACAACTCCATATATATTAACACAAATCTATTAATAAATGTGAACGATACACATGGTCAGGTTTTAAATGAGTTATATGGCTTTAATATAATCATTCATTTTATAAAATCATTTATTATACTTTTTTTTGGCTTGTTATTATTTATTTGAATTTTGATTGGTTATATTTTTATTGTGTAATGGTTCCCATTGCCAATTTCAGTGTCTCTTTTTATTTGGGTAAGAGATATCTTTTTACACAATTCCATGATGACTATTTCCAAATTTAATTGGGAGGTATGTATATTTCAATAATTAATATTGGATTTTTTTTGTAGAGAGGAAAAAATGTTACCAAATTAATTATATGAAGTGCGGGATCTTATGACAAAGTGAAACATTAGCTGTTTCTAATTTGACAAATGAATATAGAAATCCCTTATTTACATTTGAGATATGAATTTTTCTTAAAATTCTAGATGGAGTTTTCTTAATGCGATTTTTTGGAGTTTCTTGTGGATTTTCTAGCAAGAATTGGGTAGAAAATTTTGAAGTGGAATCTTGATTTGTGTTATTTAAACTAGTTTTTTTTTTCTCTACATATATGGATTCATCACCCTGGCACCTTGAAAAACCCCTAATGCACTTTGATTGTGCAGATTTTACCTTTAAAACTTGTAATTTCAATGAATTTATGCCAAATTTTAAACAAATTAGATCAGAAAAATAAACCTAAAAACTTTTCAAAAAGTTGCATTAAAGACAACTAGATTGAAAATACAACTATTGTCAAACTTGTACACACAAACCCTTAATAATAAGCAAATCCCCCTCAACTAAAAGCAAACCAAAATTAAAAGGGTGTAGTCGAAAAAGCCCACAAAATAACTTAGAAATTCTGGCAAGATAATGAAAAATTCTGGCATAAATCATTGAAAATCAAGGTTATAGCTATCAAACTTCAGGATTATGGGAGTCCTAGATATGTTTGATAGTGTTGAAACCATTTTCACCATTAAATTCAAACATTTCAACAACTTGATTTTTCAAAAAAAATACCAAATTCCAACTGTTGTCAACTATTTTGTTTCTTTGGTAAACAAATCCATATTAGAAGTGCTATTGATTCATTAATTTATGGGTTGTATATACCGATTGCTAAATAACAGTAAATATTGATTTCCCTCTTTAAAAGGTGTGAGAGTTTTAAGAACATGGTAATGAATGCATTTTCCTTCCTCTCGGGAAGGGGGGTCCAGACTCGATCAATCCTGGGCCCAAGGTCGTAGGCCAATCATTTGTAGAGTGCATATTGGAGAGCGGGTATGGATTGGAATGGCCAGCTTTATTTCTTAGTCCATCCGCCCATAAATGTGCTGAGGCAAGAAATACCCACCGTCTGATGATGTGCTGCTTTAATCTAACGATGGGCATTTCCTGCGTCGGCGCATTTATAGGCCGATGGACTGAGAAATAAGACTAGATGATTCGTACTGCGTCAACAGTGAACACCACTACCGCTGGGGCACACGTATTTTCGAAGCCATCAGCTCATAAATGCGTGGGGACTGGAAATGCCCATCGCAGAATTAAATCAGGTAATGCTATAGTATGGGCCAATGGACTGGAAAATAAAATTGCAGATCTAGAGGCAGGATCGTAGACCAATCATTTGCAAAGGGCATATTGGAGAGTGGGTATGGATCGGTACCGCGTCAACACCACTACTGCTGGGGCCCATGTATTCGACCCCTCGTTATCCAGTAATGTTATCAACTAAGGTTTTTCATTCTTTTACCAATTCAAACACTCCAAACCCTAATTGGCTATCTGCATCGGTGGGATCCACCACTGGAGATTCCTCGTCTCAATTTTTAACCTTCCATTGTGGCTTCCCAGAAATTATATATCACAGGGATAGCAACAGCACACTTTCTTTTGGTATGGTTTCAAATATTGTTATTTTATCTCATTATCTCTTTATTTTAATTTGGTTTATCGACCAAGAAGGAAATAAATACCAACAGATTCCTCATGGTTTCGCAGGCCTCCGTCATTACAACATTCACCGGAATTCTTCTGGTATGTTGCTTGCTGCTCTTCATTTTGTTCGATTTCCTTTTTGTGATATTTTCTCTGCTCACCTTTCCGGTTGCCATTGTTGCCCTTTGATGCGATCTCGGTAGAGAACTTTGCATGGAAAATGTTGTATTAGATATTCTCAAATTGTACGTGAATTTGTGTCACATATACAGG